>JANBPK010000944.1:0-82904 GCA_027579435.1 Candolleomyces eurysporus
TCAGGAGCTACAACGGCGGGGGCCTGAGGGACTTCAGGAGCTGGAAGGACAGGAGGGGCCTGAGGGACTTCGAGAGCTGGAGTGACCGCGGAGGCTGAGGTAGGAGGTTCCTCAACAGGTTCCTTGACGCCAGACGGCTCACTGGTCTCCTTTCGGGGAGGGGGCCGAGCACGCTTAGGGGCAGCACGGCCCTTCCTTGTAGTCTTCTGAGTGCTGGATACGACAGAAGGCTCGGGAGAGGGCTGAGACGAGCTCTGAGAAGTTGCAGAACGGGTCCTCTTTGCTGGCTGGTCCAACGAAGGAGGAAGACGCCTCTTCCGAGTGTCACGCAACCGACGCAGACCCTCGAGATTTTCGAGCACAGTATCGTGTCTTCCCCGCAGAGCAGTAATCGCCGAATCGTCACCGGAGCTGGCTATCAAGGCTCAGTTGAGGGGAATTCAATCCACGAAAGTATGGCTTACTCTTAGCAGCATCAAGATCAATTTTCAGGTCATCGAGAAGGCTTTCGGCACGCTTGATGAAATTCTCGATCTCCTTGACGGTCTTGGGCCAAACCGTCATCTTCGCCTGAACTAGAGAGATGGTCAAGAAGATGCTTGATAGAGGGGATCGAAGACTCACATATAACGTTGACTGGGTCGTCCTCGATATCCATAGCAGTCGAGCTTGTTTGGAGACCAGGGGATAGAAGGTTTGACCAGCGAAACACTAAGGGCTGGAGGGCTGAAGTGGGGTGGGGAATGGCGATGGGAGGTCAAAATGCCCCCCCGTTAATATCACCACAGGATAATCTCTTGGTCCATTCATCGGAATCCACTTGAACCGACTCGGAGTCCGACCATCGCACACTCGAAATTGCGTGATTTTGACGATATTGCAGCGCGGTGGTGGAGTGGGCAGGGGGAGACTTGAAATTGGGACTGAGAGGACCATGGTCTGAGGTCTGACGGTAAAACCAACCAAGCGACCAAAGTAAGTAAAGCGACCGCGAATGATGTCATGGCGGATCACCCGTTTGAGGCATCGATCACAATGCAGATTTTGGTCACACTGCAGCATAGCGCTGTTGCTGGAACGCCCAATGAGCTCCATTCCTCGGAATCGGATTGAGCCTTTCAAGTGTGCAGGACACTCACATTCGTGTAGTTTGGGGATTGGACAGCAGAAGGTGGAGTGAGTATGGAACCGAAGTTGGGACTGGAGGACCATCGTCTGACGGAAAAATCTTCCAAGCGACCAAAGGTACCGCCCATCATGTTGTGGCGGATCACCCCTTTTTGGCACAGATATTGGTCACACATGGCCCGATCGCTGGAATTTCTCCAGCAGCCTATGATATCGATACTCCTAAGGCACACAACGCACATGATAGAAAACTTTGGAACTCTGGGAACGTTCGAGAATTATGTGAACCCAACACCATCTTTCTCTATGGTTATGGCTCTCACAGTGATCTTGTTTGCCGTCCATCGGTCAGTTGTCCACATGCTATCTTCAACGCAATGTAGTATTTTCAGGCTGTATCCGAAACGCAAATACACACGAGAGCCATCTTCTTTTCTTTATCAGACGGCCAGGTGAGATCTGGCCAGATCCGAAACGCTCACAAACTTGTTTCTTTGCTACCCTAGCCTAGATGCTATCCACCTCGGAAATTCACGTATCTCGTATCCAACAGTTTCCACGCCGAACATATGATGTACGAGACTTCTGTTGATGCGTGTGGTCCTTGATTTCAGCGTAAAATGCATCAGGATCAATCGGATGACCCAGAATGAACCTGTAGTCCAACTCCTCCACGCGCCAACCGGCTCCGAAACAGACCGGAACTCGCGTTGGTAGGCCCAAGCTTTCCCTCAACGCGATAGTACGCCAGGCCTTTCCCACAAGACGTATGTCGTCAAAACAATGGATGATGTCAAGCACGAGAGGTAAGCCCCGTGCGACAAACTTCCGGCATCTAGTACTGTAGGTTTCGAGGAGCTCAAGACCCCTGTAATAAATCGCTCTAGCTGGGGTTCTCCTATTGACATCTGATAAATATGAAACATGTAAATTAGTCAGAAGATCCAGGACGGGAGCCATACGCACCGACTGCTCCAGTCTTCGGATCGCGAGGGGAGTAGTACCCTGGTTGGTCCGAGACAGGCATCCAGGAAAGCGCTAGTTCCCACCGAGCGACTTCTCTGGCATCTGGACATGTTGTAACCTCTCTGAAAAGATCAGCTATGTTCGCCAATAGAGCTTCAGGAGCGACAACGATAGAAAGACACGCGATCCACCGTGCTGCCCAGTCCAGGGCCGAAAGAGGCGAGCCTTGCGGTGGCAAACAGTACGCTCCGAAGTCGTAGGGCTCGCATTTTGTGAGCTGCGACTGACGGATAATGGGCCATGGATTGGGGCCTGAGTGTCCCCGTTCGAAATCGGCCCATTCCTCAGGCACTTCCCAATCAGCCGGAGGCTCCCAGCCCTGTGGAGGGAGCCAGGTTTCCGGAACTTCCCAATCTTCGGGAGGTTCCAAGGTCTGCAGCGAAGACCACTCATCTGGGTCTATGAGCTCTTCGGGATTTGCTGAGGAGTTCCAGTCATAGCCTGCAGCTTCCTGTCTAGTATACAGACTCAACGCACAAGGACAAGGATGATTGAAGTGAAGCACTCACGGGCACCGTCGAGAACCTGAGAACTCCCAACGCCAGTCCTCCTCCGACTCCTCTGGTAACTCCCAATCCTCAAATTCCAGGGGATTCCAGTCGTCAGGTAGATCCCAATGTAGCCAGAATTCCGGATGATCTGGTGCTTCCCAGTCCGGGGTGGTCGCCCATTTTTCAACCTCGTCAGGATCGGCGAGGTGTTCTGGCCAGTGCTCCATGAGCGGACCTCTACATGGCATCGAAATTAGCATATTCGAGGTCTGGGAGATCAATACACGCTCATACGCACCTGTAAACTGACGTTGTACACAACAGGGAGGATGTCTTGGTATCGAGGGAAGGCGCTCTCCGCTTTCAATGGCCGATCTCTGGAAGCAGTTCGCGTAAGGCATCAAATCGCAGGCCGCCGTCGGCGGCACTAGGCTACAATCGTAATCCAGCTTGTCTTCAAAGTAGTAGAGAACCAAATGTATAATTCTCGCTTATTGCTCGAAACACAAGCATTGAACTAAGGAAGAGGGCAGAGGTGAAGAGAGAACTTGTCACTTTTCAACGTCATCAGCTCCCGGCCCGCTTGAATCGGCCCGGTTAATGGAACGATTGCTACCCTTTGTCGTCCTTTGCAGACTTTGCTCCTATTGCCTGAGCAGACGTAGGTATGCGTGCGCCCTGGACGTTGGCACTACTTTGCCAAAGGCATTTTTATTACAACTAGAAACTATAGTTCAGTTTGACTCCACTCTGGGGATTGCACTAATTCAGCATTGATATCGGTCAGACGCGAGCATCAGTAGTAGGTTCAATCTTTTTCTCCCTCTCTCTCTCTCCGCCCTTCTCTCTCTCTGGATCTTGCAAAAATGCATCAGCAGTGTCATTGTATATGGATGGCTGCTTGGGACTAACTCATCTCTCGGCTTCATTTGTTGCGAAGATTCCATCAACGTTGAGCGCTCATGAACGAGTTTTGGTCAGACTGCCTCTGCGCTGGTGTCCTAAGTTCGAAGCCTCTCTCTATTTCTCTCTAGCTCTGGCCTCTCCAATAGGTCATCAGCATGGAGTGCAGATGAATATAGGAGAAACTGCTATAGGTTTACTCTGTTCTTTTCAGAGATTAGATAAAGCCGCATGCATTACTATGTGTGTTGGTCAGACGTTAAACATCTGTCGCGACACACTAAGTTCAGTAGTGTTTGAAATATCTGACCCACTGAAATAATGTCAACAACAATGGCTGTTAATCATATGCAGGAAGTCATCGGCTAGTCTAGTCATATATCTTCACCTGGGGTACCGGTCAGACATTCATAGGATCGATTTCATAGGCAGTCGCCTTGGTGCGCAAACTAGACTTTGCCTTTACAGCTATTTTGAACCTTCCGTGACCTGCCGTCATCGAGACCAGCGACAATCAACATTAGAATCTATATCAAGTGAGATTGAGCAATCTAGTTAAATGGCTCTGCTGCATGCTTTATCCAGCCCACGCCCTCAAATAGTTTCTGGATATGGAGTAACGGTCAGACGGTTATGGTTAGACGCCAACCGCCAACCGCCAACCGCACCCGCGATCCACATCTCACGACCAATCTTTGCTCTTTCATCTTCAATTTTGCACTGCATCGATGGGACGCCCGCGCCTTTATTGTACGCCTGAGGAAAAGAAGGCTGCGAACCGCCTTAAAAGCAAGAAACACTATGAGAAGTACGTTATATCTGTTCGAGTCACACACCTTGGAGGCCGAATGCTTATTCGAGTTGTTGACGCAGAAATAGAGAAGCTGTTCTCCACCAGAGACGGCAAGTAGCCAAGAAAAGGAAGGAATTGGCGTAGGTCGAAGAGTAGAAGCTTCTGCCTGCCATCTCACTCACAAGTCTAGGAACAGAAAAGTCAAGAAACCCATGCAGTCAAAGCGTCAATTCACTCCGGTGGAGGTGGCAACCTCTCCTCCAGCACACCTGTAAGCCTTACCATCGCCTCCCTGTCTATTTATAGGCTCACGAAATGGGCAGAAATTCAAACGCTAAGCAGCCCGTCGGTGGTGAAAGTCCTCGCGCTTTGGTGCGGGTGGATCGCTGTCGGACAGACCGGTAAGCTTTGTCACTATACGCGTTAACTTCATGGTGTCACCGATATGACCGTTTGATGTTGAATCTAGACCTCAAGTCGACAGCATCCAAGAACAGGTTCAGAGAGTCACCCAGGAGCTCGAAGAAGTGATGTGCGGGAGGAACGGTCGGGGATACCTGACCCTGCTTTGTATCGGATTGGAGGCTCATTACCAGCAGGGAACCCCTGCTAAGGGCAGGGATTATGTGATGAATAGGGAAATCAAACTTAGGAAGATCCAGAAGGCTCTTGAGAAGTACAGAACATTGCAGGAGGATATCGATGGAATCGACGGCAATCGGAATCGAATCGACGAGGTCATTGGCACGGTTCGCCAGGTCATTGATTGGATGGATGATGTCATCTGGAACGCAATGGTTGACCCAGCGCATACAGTGCAGAGATTTCGAGCAGAGGAGCTCAAATTTCAGATTGATTCTATCTAGACGCCTTATACGCAATCTTGTATACACTTTTTATATATAATTTCTGGTGAAATTGTCAGACTGCGTGGTCTTTGATGGGCCAGACCTTGGTGACCGGGGCGCCCGATTGTCTCCTTTTGTCAAAGCCTCGAGTCGGTGTGGAATGAAAGCAACAGCAACAGAACGATAGATTCATGACGAGAGCGACATTACATATGCATAGACTATGGGGAACCTTCTTGGGCCAATCGGAGCTGCTCCTTGAGCCGTTGATTCTCTAACTCAACGTCGGCTGCTTTCGACGCTGCAGCCTCCGCTCTCTCTGTCGCTTCCTTCAACTGCTGTATCGCCTCCTCCTTCTCCTTCTGGCTCTGGAAACTATGCGATCTATCCGCCCGCTTAAGGACGGTCATAAGAGACGACACCTGTTTGTGGATCTTCTGAAGGTCTTCTGGCGCCTCTAGGCGTAGTCGACGGGAAGCAAAATGTGTAAAGGGTTGGGAAGCACCGGGGTTGTGCATCGCAACATAAAGCCAGGATGCAGTCCGATTAGATATGTCCTCCGCCTGAGAAAATCATTCAGCCATCTGTCGAAGATTTGAATTGAACAAAGTCAAACGTACCCTAGTCATCAGCTCTCGGCAAAGGACCCTCCATCGCGCCGAAGACACACCCTGAGCGGTGTAGACAGCTTTGAGCTTGCGTCTCCGCGCCATTTCTGACCAACGGCTGTCAGCAATGTATCACCAGGTGCATAGGAAACTTACTGAGCATAGTATTACCACGCCCAACGCCTTCGATGACGCCGAAAAATGGATTTCGATCGGACGGGTAGACACGTTTCTTCTTCTTGGTCTTGCCCGTCGAAGTTGAAGCGCCAGTGGTCTCACCTACAACGTCAGCTGTGTCTGGTCCCAACTCAGACTCGTCATCAGACAGCTCGACTTGGTCGGAGCCTTCTTCGTGGTCGTCTGCGACATGAGCAAGAGCTTGAACGGGGGGTGGAGGAGGGGACTGAGTCACGGGCTGGGAAGGAATGGACAACTGAGGAGGAATGAGAGTTGGTTGATCCATTGGCTGGGACATCAGAGAAGGGTCGATCGGCGGTAAACCCTGCGGTGAGTAAAGAGTGTTAAAATTAAACATAGAATTNGGGGGCGAATCCGCGGTGAAACATGGGGTTGAACGCGAATGTGGAAGGCTGAAAGGCCGCTGCTGCAGCCGTGGCCACATAGGAGCCTGCTGAGGAGCCTAGAGGGGGATTCGCACCGGCAGTAGACAAAGGCTGGAGGGCTCCTACCGCAGCCGTGGCCATGTAAGAGCCTGCAGGGGAGCCCAGAGGGAGACCTCCACCGGCGGTAGCATGCGAATGTTGAGCTGGAGCATGCAGATGGGAGTTTAATCCCGGTGCACCGAAGAGACCCGGCGTTGAAGGTTGACCATGAAGCAAGGAAGACGCGTGACTGGCTGGGGGCACGACGGAGGAGTTTCCAATCGAAGCCTGAGCACCGGATCCTTCCTCGGTGGTACGAGGCTCGGAAGTCTAGCAGCTGAGTGAATCCTTCAATCACGAAAAATCCTTACTGAACACTTACTTTATTCCTGCGCCCATGTGTACACTCTGACCGGAGAGGTCTTCCAGGACACTGGCGGCATCGAGCAGGCTGGCGCTTTCGACTTGGGGAGACAAGCTTTGCCACCTTGTTGCGGGATGTGGCTGCCTCCTTGCGAGGAGACGTGCGCATGATAGGGAAGGAGTCAAAGGGAACAGGGTTTGGGGCACCTCGGGGCCCTCTGAGTAAAATCTCCCGGATAATAAGACACTTACGCTTGTGTCCAAGGCCAGGGATCGGCCGTTGAGATGGCGTCAACGTGCAGGTCGAAACATATCGTTGATTTCTCGTGATTCGCCCGTATGGATTCTAGATGGTTAAAACTCCCTTGAGATACCATCTCCCCTATGGATAAAATAGCCCGCGGTCATCCGATCCCAGACTCCTTTTCTCGATACTTCTTCCACCTTCCGCATTGTGCGTCGCTTTCCCGTCCAATGCCCCCTCGACAACTTGCGGAGGACGACCCGGAGGCAAACTCCCAGTACCCTATCGCGTTATTCGAGCAAGCCACATCCGGAGAAACCTGGACCTCACCAACCAAGGACGTCAAGCGGTACCATCGTGCGTTGAAGAGAAGAAAGCGATCTCAGGGCGATGACCTACCAAACACGGATGAGCACCTAAGCGAGATCCCGACACATGATGTGGACTTTGGGTCCTGGGACCCGTCCACGGACCCCATCGACAGTTCGGCACCGCTTGTTTCGGCAGTTTCAGTTTCAACAGCACCGACCGACCCTCTCCCCGCCTTCATTGAGGCCGTTGAAACCTTTGGAGCTGGATGGTACTGCATTACCGATTCTCTCTTTGTTGTCCAAGGGTGGGACTCACGCCGAGCTGAACCTACGGTACGCTAGCACGATTTTACTCCAGGTCTCTGCTAATCGGCTCCTGACAGAACAATTGGTACCACCTTCAACATCTGGAGATCGACGGAAAAGTCCACTCGGCATGCACTTGCCCTGCTGCCTCTCAAGATCCGTTATGTATTCACCAGCAATTCTTTAACTTGTATGACGTCGAAACCTTATTGTCGATGACACCGATCATCGAGGTTCCTGGTAAGTTGATCGTATACGGTGTCGAACACCTTTTTGACTCTTTCTCAAGGCGAAGCAAGTGCGAACGTTGCCATTTATTCCCGTCAGCCGGTGCCTAACTCGCCGGATTTTGTTACCATGTTCTCCGTCCAAGGGATATCTACATCAGAGCTCAAGGGACGTGCCATTGTCTCCCATACGGGTGCTAAACCTTCCGGGGGAATGTGGAAGTGTTCCAAGCACTCGACTGGCGAACTGTGTGTACACGTCAAACAGTCCTTTGAACTGTTCCAGGCTGCAATAGGAGAGGATGGGCGGGAGTTGGACCCTGCACGGTTTGCCATTACACGATCGCTCGGTCAGTTTTGTTTTCATGATGCGTGCAGCGCAATGTTTCTGACAGGAAATGACACAGCTTCGCTCACTCGACTGGAATCCGTGTCATATCGTGCCATCCTGCCCCCGGTTTCGCTTTCTCTTAAAGATGATCCTGCTCTGTATCCCCGCCCTCCACCCTTCCGCAATCCACCCTCCTCAGTGCTGACATTGGAGCATGGAGGTTCATGTCCCTGCGCTGATGGAAGATCCATTTACGACCCATCCCTGCCGATCATCGAAAAGGCGTGTCGCATCTTCACCCTTCTCGCAGTTCACGACGGAACTCTCCAGGTGCAGCCGTGTCCAAAGTGTCCCTCCAACAGACGACGGTTCATCGGTCCAGATCTTCGCGAGCAGGGGCTGTTTAATTACAACAACTCTATCCTCGTCAGCCACGAACTTCTCGACGAATATACATTTACCTTTGTCACGTCCGAAACACCATTCAATGCATTTGTCGCCACCGTCAACCATCGCTATACTGTGTCTGGTGCGGAGTTCATGGGCGATGATTTATTCCGTTCAATTTGGTTCGCGTATGCCACTCGCCTGGCCATGGATAACGACATGCGCTGTACCCGGTGTGGAGTAAACCCTGAGACCGTCATCTGGGACGGGATCACTCTAGCCTTCGGACGGAAACATCTATCTTCCACTCTTTCACCGCCCACTCAGACCTCGGCTTCTTCAATTAAACGCTTAAACATCAGAAATCACCCTCGCCAACAGCTCATCCTGGATTCGGCCCTGCGCAAGCTCATTCGCCAGGTTGTGAACGCGCCTCGGCCGGAGCTAGAGGAGGAGGAAGCCGAGGACGAGGAGGCTATAGTAGGTGATGCTGTTCAGGGAGCACCCTCAAACGCCGCGCAAATGGAGCTCGATCGCCGGTCACGCCTGAAAACCGAACATCTGGGTCGTGTGAATGCGGTATATGATGGGCTTCAGAAAGAGTGCTCGTCGCTTGCAGCATTTTTCTTTGAGATGTATGGGCCAGCGGCGTACTCGCAGAGAAAGGCGGTACCATCCTCCACGTCTCGGTTCTTCCTTCAGGTAAGTAGATTCATGTTGAGAGAATCACGTTACTCACCGTCTCCTTAGATCGCTGCAGAAGAGTCTGTTCTCCAAATGATCAACGGTGTCGCATTGACCGATCTCTGCGATTTCCTTGGAAACCCTCAACCCCAGCATCTCACCAAAATTCTCTCGATACCCGGCCTCTACCGAGTCCTCAAGAACCAATCGACAATCCACAGCTTTATTCCTCTGTTGTTCTGGCTTGCAAATCGGGCATATGCCGTTCTGCAGCAGTTGTCGGTGGAGACAGCGCCCTTATCGCACAGAACTGACACGGTGGTAGCGCAATCTGATTGGAAAGTGGTAAGTACTCTATCATCTGTTGTTTCATTCAATTCTGATGCCACGATGAGACCGGATGCTACTACAGTCTTCCTCAAATACGAGAGCGTCCAGTCTATCCCAAGTTGAAGTCCGACCACAAGAAAGATGTCTCCAAACCTCGAGGAGACAGGTGCGGGAAGTACTACACGCAATACGGGGAACGCAGGTTGACTGGAGGCATCATGGTAGCGTGGTGCACACACTCTGTTTGCTACGGGTTCCACTGCATTCCTGAGAGCGAGGGTCGTAATGACGTCTTCTCCGCAATGGTAACCCGTTGGCCTGTAGCTCCCAAGCGGGTAATCTACAACTTTGCATGTGCCTTGGGTCCGTACTGCATGTTGCGGGAACCGGCCNTTTTTTAAGAACACCTTGTTTGCTATTGACCATTTTCACAGTGTTGGACACACGAAATGTAGTCCTGCCGCCTTTCTTTCCGAATATGCCAACGTCGACCCACGTTTGGTAACTATTAACTCCAGCACTGGGGAATGCGGAAACAGCGGCCTCAAACGGATCCGCAAATCAGTTAGTTACATGGGGCAGGAGCGAGCTATTATATACACAAAGGTTTTTTTTATCTGCTTGGAATAGGCTTCGTTTACGGAAAATGAAGTAATTTTGTTGTGATCACTAATTCCCCTCCTGTACAGACGATGAGTGGCAAAATCCCTGTCCATCTGAGTACATCCACCCATCGATCGGAGGTGATTTCACCTTCCATACACATCCTGACCGACACTCCACAGGATATAACTGACTTCCCAGGCAGCTATGGGAGATGGATGTACCTTCCGCCCACATTGATAGACGGTGAGTTCACCTTCCAAATGTGTTATCAGCGAGCTCGTACAGGGCGAAACCGCATTCCGGGCGAGTTATGGAAGGTGGATTTACCTTCAGCCCCACCGATGACGGGTGAACTCTGGTTCCGATTGTCTCTTCAGCAATGACAGAGTGGGTTCAAGAGTTGGTGGCGAAACGATGGAAGGTGAGAAGGCCTTCCCAACTGTTGATGGAGGGTGAGCTTGTCCTTCAGCACATGTCCTCTGCGAGGTTGTAAGGTGTCAGAACGGGTTCCTAGCAAAGTATGGGAGGTGGATTCACCTTTCACCACTTCGACAGAAGTCAAAGTCACCTTCCAAGCGCGCTGCAGAGATGTCCTGAGGGTTACAACAGCTTCCAAGTGGCCTCCCGGGGGTGGAGTCACGCTCCATAGACATGTTGGAAGGTGAACCTACCTCCCAGAATACTCCTTCGCGACCACAGGAGGAGTGGATACAGCTTCCCAGCAACGAATGGGAGGCGATCTTACCTTCTACAAAAGGATTGGAACGAGAACCTACCTTCCGGCACCTCATTTGCGACCACTTGAGTGGTCGGAACAGCTTCCTAGCGAGGAATGGGAGGCGATCTTACCTTCCACATGAGGGTTGGAAGGCAAATCTACCTTCCTGCCACTCCTCCACGACGACTTGAGGGTTGAAGCAGCTTCCTAGCAAGTGGTGTGGGCATAGATTTACCTTCTTTCAACGTTCTGGAAGGCAGATCCCCCTTCCTAATCCCCATGGAACGTCTTGAGGGGGTCAAAAAAGGGTTTCAGGCATGGTATGGTAATTGAACTCACCTTCCACCACAGCGACGGAAGGCAGATTCAGCCTCCAGCAGTGCCTTCAGCGACCCTTTGACCAGATGAAGCAACTTCCAAAGGAGCTCCCGGGGGTGATATCGCCCTTCCATTGACGTGTTGGACAGCAAACTCCCCTTCCAAACGTCCCCTGAGCGATGTTGAGAGGTATCTAAAAGCGTTTCAGGCGAGAGATGGGAGGTGACATTACCTTGTACAACACGATGGGAAGGTGAGCTCACCCCCCGAGCACCTCCTCAACACCATTGTGAGGTGTCGACACAGGCTGTAGGAGAGGTGTAAGGGGCGAGGTCACCTTTCAAGACGTTGATGGAAGGCGAGCTCGCCCTCCGAGCACCTCCTCGACGAGGTCACGACGGGTCCGCGCAGCTTCCCAGCGAGCATTGGCGGTGATCTCACATTCCATTGGCACGTTGGAAGGAGAACGTCCCTTCCAAACCTCCTCTCAGCAACCTCCGAGCGCCTCCTCGACAAGGTCACGACGGGTCCGCGTAGCTTCCCAGCGAGCATTGGCGGTGATCTCACATTCCATCGGCACGTTGGAAGGAGAATGTCCCTTCCAAACCTCCTCTCAGCGACGTGGTGAGGCATCAAAAAGGGATCCAGCCGATCTCTGGGTGCTGTACACACCTTCTAACACGGGTATCGGAAGTCGAACTCACCTTCCAAGCACCCCCCAACGACATTAAGATGACTATAAGGAGGTTCCAAGTGGGTTGTGGGAGATGAGTACGCCTTCCACAGGAGGGTCGGAAGGTAAACCCATCTTCCAAACGGCCTCTAGCTGGAGTCTTGAAGGGTTGAAAAAGGTTCCTAGAGAGTGTTAGGGGGTGAATTCTTCTACCTGGTGGATCATGGAGGGCAGGTTCACCTTCTGTACGATTTCCAGGAGATTGAACAACCTTGCGAACCCTCAGCTCAGCGGCAGATCTCCTGGTCTAAACACCTTCCTAGCGACATACAGAATGTGAATGTACCTTTCAAATCATTGGTGGAAGGTGAAGTTAACTTCCAAACACCTTTTCTGCATCTTCGTACGGTTTCGGAAAGCCCTCATAGTGAGCTATAGGAGGTGAAGATAGCTTCCGTGATGTTGATCGACGCTTAGATCACCACCGGTTCGTCTCCTGACCGAAAGCATACAAGGTCAAAGAACTCACGGAGGGCAAAACCACCTCCCGAGCACTTGCCCAACGGCGATGGTTGGGGTCCAATCACCTTCTTTGCAGGGGTTTGGGTAGCCAGTTTATCGCTCGATAACGGAACGGAAGATGAGCCCACATCCAAATCAAGATGCAGAAGGCGAGCTCACCTTCCACCCTCATCACAGAATACCTGTTGACAATGAACTCACCGGCCGTGTTCTGCATAGGAAGGTCATCCAACCTTTTGTAGGGATGGTGGTAGGCAAAGAAGGTGCTCCCACCTTCCGCCCCAGGCAATGGCAGCTTAATCCCACTTCCAAACCGGTCTTGGGTACCCCATTGAACGTGCTTTCTTGTCCTCTGGCTACTCTTGGACGGTGACCTTACCCTCCATGTACCATACAGGCAGTGTACTTGCCTCTGTGAACTGTCCGCCAAAGAGTAACTCACCTCCGGTAAAGAGACAGGCACGCTAAATTTACCTTCCCATGACAGCTGCATTCACCTTCGATACACCTAGCATGACGACGAAATCACCTTCCGGCCTGATTCCTTAATTGGGTTGTCCATAGGCCCTATATTCAACCGTGAACAGATAGAACAACTACGATAACTATACAAACCAAAGTAGTGTACACACTACAAATTTACTGTCACACGTGCCATGTATTTGCAGAAGTGCAACAGGTTGCACTTGTTGTGTGTAACCCGTGATACGGCTTTGGTGCAACATGGGCATCAGTGGCTATCTGGCGACGTGACCGTGTTCACACTCCGCCGGCATCTTCCGACGGTTTCCGAATTCGGGTCATAAAGCCACCGAACGTTCACACTCCGTCAACGACATACCAAAATTGGACGTAAATCATAGCCGTACAGCCGATGGGAAAGATGAACACCCAACTGTCGAAAAGTAGCTTAGGTAGAACAGGATTACACAAAGTAAAGTCACTATCGATGGCTCTTTCAAGAAATTTTGCCCGTGAGCGGCCTGGAAAAGTTAAGTATCAACCCGCGAACCCACCATTCCCACCTATATCAGGCACATAATGGTCCGGAGGTTTTGTTGTCGCGCGTGCCATAGTTATTTTCCAAATTAGCGAAGCCAGCTACAGTGTCAAAGGTCACCTATTTAAACTGGCCCCTTGCACCGACCCTTTCTTCAAGCCCCTCACTCAACACAAGAGCGATGCCCCCAACTAGCCATGACACTCCCTGCACCAATCCCGACGGTGCACAGGTGCTGGCACCTAGCCACATAGCTACCACAATTCAGCCCACCAGTTCCCCTAATCCCTTCAATCTTGAACTCGAGCGTGATTGCAAGAGAAATCCCATAATCACCCCTTCTCGCGGCAATGAAGCAACTCTGAAGAGGCTGTGCGAACCACCATCTCTTCTCAGCCGTGGCTCTCAGCAACGTCTGAGGTCAGCCAGCTCAAGCTTCACAAAGAACCAACACTGTTCAACGCCGTACAATGCTAGGATAAGCGAGCCCTTGAAGCTTAACCCCAAGCGTGACGAGCACAAGAAATCGATCAAGCTTGAACTTGGTACACTGATCGGTCTAAACGACAATGGAGCGTGGGCTAAATCCCTATATGCTCACCTAGTCGGGGAGGCAGAGATTGACGAATTTCTCGAAGAGAGCGATCTTTACAGCACGAACACTGGGCGCTGGACTGCCATTCCTGAAAGCACTCCCGCTCTGACAGAAGATGATCTCTATGAACCATTCACCAAGATTTCCAACGCGATCCTTAAGAAGTTCGTCCTCGTTACATGCAAGAAGNAAAAAGCTGCTACGTGAGGCAATAGATACTCATGCAATCAACCTTCCACATCAAGAGGAGGCCAGAACGACCCTTGTTTCCCGTCCTGATGTATCTGTAAAGGGTCAAGGTCCGTCCTTCCAAATGCCTGAGGCAGACTCAGAGGGAAACATTCCGGAAGTGGGGTTTTCTAGCATGTCATCATTCGAGGAGATGAAGGTAGAAAGGCAAAGAGTGTCTCCGACGGCGCAAGGACTTCAGGTTGGTGTATACGTGAGGTACTTACGTTGATAATCATTCTCCTCCCATCAAGTATTGACGACTATTGCCAGGCAAATATTCATTCATCAGCCAAATCGAAGATTTGTTCGGGCTCTCGTTCTTACTGAGACTCATGTTCGCCTTTTTCACTTCGATCGTAGCGGAGGACTGTATACGCCTTACATCAACATACATGAAGATCCATACACTTTCATTCGCCTTGTTGTTGGACTGAACTCTCTGGACGATTCCGTGCTTGGGTTCGACACTAGCATCCGATGGAGAATTGAAGATGGCAGAAAGGTCGATGGAACTCTAACGACTCAGAGGGATGACAATACCGAAATCAAGTACAACCTGTCTGAGGTGGATCCTGTTATCACATTCTTTGACATTCGTGGTCGTGGTACTCAGTGCTGGAGTGTCTCTGATCCTACAACTGGGGACAAACTACTGGTCAAGGACTGTTGGAAGGCCAAAGACAGGGTGCCCGAGTATGAACACCTCAAGGAACTTGAAGGTGTGCAAGGAGTAGCTCAGATGATCTCCTTTGAGACGAATCGGGGCGAGACGAAAGACTTTCGTGCAACCGGTGGGACTGCTCACGGAGATTTCCATAACCGCGTTGCAATCCGGATTGTTATGAGCAGCTACGGCGTATCAATTGAGAATTTCAAATCTCCGATGGAGCTTCTGTGCCCATTCCGAGACGCTATCAAGGGTGAGTCTCCTCATATTGCCTCTAAGCCATCTGACATGATATCTCCACATAGGTCACATGAACCTGTACATGACGAAGAGATTGCATCGAGACGTTACCATTCACAACGTTTTGCTAGGGAAAAAGCCAGACGGCTCGGAACCCGACCCGGGATACTGCGGAATTCTGATTGACCTTTACATGGCGATTCAAAGTGAGAGAAGCACCCTCAGTGCTGAACAGCGAATGGTATGCATGCTTCCTGAGATATTAATTCATATGACACTCAATTGGCATTTACAACAGGCCTCCCGTCTATTTCTCTCAGTCGTAATCTTGAAGAGCTGCAAAGATCCTGTGGATGACGAGGACCAAGAAGAGCAGGAGGAAGAAGAGCAGTTGCTCCAGCTCGCCCACGATCACCTGGACGATTTGGAGGCCTTTCTCTACATCTATACCTATATCATCCACGTACACGATGCCAACGGTGCTTCCTACAACATCCCACAACTGATGAAAAAGTGGAAACGAGATCACCCATCAGCTGTTGTGGATTCCAAACATGCCTTTCTAAGCAAAGGCACATCTTTCACGGCAACATTATGACGACGTTGGCCCGCTCGATGTGTCGAGCTTCTTGATAGTTTTCGAAAGTTCATCTTCCCGCACGTGGTCAAGAAGATTGATCTCATGGAGGACATAAACTGCCTCGAAAAGGCGCAAACGGAGGTGAAATATATGATGGATGAAGTCGTTGGCCATTACAACACCGTTCTTCATCTCTTCAACGATGCAATCGAAGGGTTGGAAGAATGCCAGCCAGGTTTTGGGAACGCCCAATCTGGAAACGCCAACAGATTCATGACCCCGCCTCTTGACCCTGAGTCCCCTANCCCCCCATCCCAGTCAAAATCCCTTGAAGAGAATGGGTGGCTATATTGGGCAAACACCTAGGGCTAAGCGCAGTCTCTTTTGTGACCCCGAGAGCTCCCCTGAAATTCCAGAGGACGCCTTCCCGATCCCCCCTTGGAATCGAATCCCGAGGACGCCTTCCAGGGGTCAAAGGGCCCAGCTTGTCCATGGCTCTTCACCGCTCGCGAAGCTTTAATGCACCGGTATTTCTCCATATTCGTGGCTCGTTTGTACTACAAAGTGGTCGTAGTTCATTTTACTTGATGTAGACCGTCATGCAATGCTACCCTGCTTTTAACTTTAGCAATCATTTCTGAGATGAAGTGGGACATGCATCGCTGAGCTTGTCAATATAACGATGGCCTCACTCTGGAATTCAAATCAGAGACCTTCAGCATAAATGAAATAATTATTCAAAGGAGCTCTCAGACGGAGGAGTATAACGGCTTTCAAGCAGCGTCATCTTCGACGAGTCACTAGAGACTTCCCGACCTTGGGCTCAAACCCATTTGTGAAGGGAGTCCCATCTAATCACAGTGAAAGCGAGAAAAAGAGGATGGAATATCAAGCTCCAAAGGCATTGTTTCAAATCTTCAGAGCTTTTATGCGCATTTTGAGACGCGGTTCTACAACGCGGGAGTGACTGTGAGGCGGGTGGGTGGTGTAGTTATACTCCGCCGGCGTCTACCTATGGCTTTGTTAGGATTGAAAGTTGCGGAAGGAGGGAGGAGTTCGGATGCTGTCCAAGTCAAAACGCATAAATTTCCAATTGACCGTCGTCTCGCAGTACATAGGAACCCAGTCCAAGATCTGACTCTGGGATCCATTACCTTTGAGCCGTTATCAATTGAAATGTTTTAGGAGACGCTCAGCAGCTTTGAAGTTTTCAAGAATAAAAGGATAACCGTATAATATATCGAGATACAAATACAAACCAAACAATTCAAGCATTACGCAGACCAAATTTATAGCAACTTAATGGTAGGAGGATAAGGTGGTGATGAACAGCAATTACGAAGAGTCCGAACAACTCGAGTCGGTATCAGAGCTCGAAGAGCTCGAGTCGGTATACAAGTTTGAGCGCTTGGGCAGGGGTCGGGAGTCCAGATATTCGTCAGACCGCCTTGTCGAGGAGCTTCGCTCCGCAAGACGCTGTAAGAATGGCTGAGAAGAAATCGGACGCCTCTGGAGAACAGAGGAAGCTTTCTTGTCATCACCCTTCTCCAACGCTGAGATTCCGGTGTCGAATAGTCGGATAACTTCATCGTAGTGATACTCGGCGTTCGACATCAACGCTTTCAGAATTTCGGGTCCATCTTCAGGCCGTGCCAGCGTTAGAGCGACCTTCTGGTCGACCATAGGCAGAATGAAGTCTTTGAAGCTGAGAAAGATGTCTAGAGAAGCAGCCGGCCAGCGCATAGAGATGTTCTTTGGTAGAAACTGTCTGGCAAGGAAGCTCTCTTTGAGATAGCCAGCTGAGGTGCCCGAGCATTCGTCCCATTGCGTCAGGAGGTCGTCGACTTCGTGTAAAGCACCATGGCAGTCGTATGAATAGAGAATATGAGCGAAGATATAAAGAAATGACTCGAGGTCGTCCAGGTGATCGTGAGGGAGCGGTTGAGAGAGGAACTTGCTCGAAAGAACCATTATCGATTGATATAGAGGTATGCCCTGTGAGATAAGTGAGGATGCCATCAAGGGATTCAACAAATAGGATACTTACGATCCGCCAATCTGTAGGAGGATGGAAGCCATCCTCGCCTCGACGCGTTGCCATGTCAAGGTCGATGAGGANCCCCCCGATCGCCCAGTTTGGCTTCAGGCTTCCCCAAGACAACATTCTGGATGGAGACGTCTCGATGCAATGTACCCTTCTCGAAGAGTTCCTTATGGCCTGGTAAACGATGGTGATGATAAGAGTTGCGGACAGGGAAAGAAGAAGGTCCAAAAATAACTTACCTGCAATAGCGTCACGAAGGGCGCAGAGAAGTTGCTTGGTGGAGGTAAATTCAACGATTGGGTCACCGTAGCACTTCATAACGAGGCGAGTTTCCGTACGATTCTCGAAGTCGGCGGGAAAGATATTTCCAAAGCCACGGAGCTCCTTTGTCTGGCCGCGATCCGGCTCATGGGAGACCATCTGGACGACGCCTGGGATACCGAGAGCTTCTTGCAGGTGATTATACTCGCAAATCCTGTGACCATCCCTCCACGAGTCCTTAACAAGGAGCTCTTCGCCGTTTACAGGGTCGGAAACCAGCCAGCAAGTCGTACACCGGCCACGGATATTGTTACGACGGAAGAAAGGATCCACGTTAAGAAGTGGGTATACGACTTCGGCGTTGTCAATTCCACGAGTGACCAATGCACCCCCGACCTTTCGACCATTCTCGATTCTCCACTGGATGGTTGGATCGAGACCGAGATCGGCCTCGTTTGGAGAGCTAAGGCCGAGTACGAGCCGTACGAACACGTTAGGATCTCGGTTGATATCGATCGAGGGTGTATACTGAGCGCCGCTGCGATCGAAGTGGAATAAACGAAGGTTTTGCCTGGTCAGAAGAAGCACGCGAACAAATCTTCGATTTGGTTGGTGAATGAAGAGCTGTCTAATGAAGCAGAAATTTTAGTGTTTGACGAGCACCAGCAATGATTGAACCTACCTCGCATAGATTGCGACCCGGATTAGTTGCTCAGAAATAGGTAATTCATCACCCTCCACCTGGATCTCGATGCAACCTGCGACATTAGAAAAGCCAATTTTCGGAGGCTTTTCTCCTGGAGTCACGGTGGGATATTGGAATGACGGACCCTCAGCCCTAATCACAAGGCTAGGCCGAGATTTATGGGATGAGGGGTCGTGCTTGCTGTGGTGTAGGTCGGTGTTATGAGTGTCCACAACTTGGCGTGCCCTGTGAGCCGACGCATCTCTCCAAAAATGCTTAACAATTGAGGAGATAACGGTGCAGAATGGCGTGTAGAATTTGGTATCAACGAGCTTGGTGTAGCTCCGCGGAAGCTTCCATCGCCGCTCTGTGAGGCAGAAAAAGCGAGATTTTTTTAAGAAAGTCTCGATGGCAGAATCACTAGCCAGATCGTGGTAGAGAGAGCAAGCAAATGAATTTCCCTTCAGTTCAATTATTTCCACAAGCTCTGGAGATACCAATTCCTTCTGCTCGTCAAGGTCACTGTTGGACGATGTGGTTTTGGGTTGCTTGCTGAATCGGGTGCGCATGGACTACTCGCAACGCGGCAAATGAGATGGATGCTAAGTAAGAAAAGTGTCAACTCACAAGGCTCAGTGGGCTTTCAGAGGCTGGAATTGTTTAAGGCGACCGTCGTAGCGTGGTGTCGGTGGGAGAGAACCAAGACGCGAAGGCACAATCTGCGTGACCGTGTTGTGTTTACACTCCGCCGGCATCTTCCAGATCACTTGGACGATAGAGTCCTTGTCTAGGCCTACAGCTACATCATCCACGTATACGACTCCAGTGGTGCATCCTATACCATTCCAAACATACTTATCGATTGCAGCAGTATGCCGCCCCATAAATTATCGAGCTCAAGCATTCCATCTTGCTGAGGAAATTGTTCAGAAGTCAAGGAGGTTGAAGAACGCTGGCCGAAGCAATGCACCAAGTTCTTTCAAGGTTTTCAGAAATTTCTCCTGCCGCACGCCGGGAAGAAGATGAAAATAATCAACCACGGCTCGTATAAAACGAGAAAGAGATTGAGCACTTGATGGATGACATTTTGAGGCATTACAGGACCGTTCTATATCCTTTCAACAACGCAATTGATAACTTGGAAGTCGAAGACGCATCAGCCTCCGGGACAGTCCAGGACGGGAGCGCCAACGGATTCTCCCTCTCTGCTCCGAAATATTCTTCGAATCGAAATGCCTTGAAGAGGGAACTGGAAGACGAATACTACGTGCATGAATTACACCAGGCCAAGCGTGGTCCTGGATCTGAGCCGACTACCCCTAACCCGCCAGTGAAGAGATACAAAGTTCTTCCCTTAAGAAAGTCTTATAACGTCACACCTCAAAGGGGAGCCCGGCCTGTTTACGGTCCATCACCTCTCCGATCAACGCTCTGATGTTTCAACGTCCTGTCATGTTCACTATCCATTGCTTCTGTAAAGTGATTGTAGTTCAATTTACTTAATGTAGTGTTCGACGTACAATGCCACCACTACTTTGCCGCTAACTCTGCAATTATACGTGAACCCTAGAGCTCGGGCCGCTACGTATATCCTCGAAGCTTTAACGATATACCGTTCCTGCCCACGCACTGTACATTATCCGCTCAGAGTAAACCTGTCAGAATACAACTCGAATTAAACGAGGCTATGCACACTAACACTCTAAAACACCACAACTGCTTCTGGTTTCCTGTCCTTCCTCTTCCTCCTAATGGTGGTTAACAAAGTTACTTGTGCACGTAACTTGTTCCCTTACTAATTTAACTTTTTCTAACTTTTTCAGCTTAAGTAAATCTTTCCCTGACACGTTTACTTCACGTTAACATTCAAGTTAGACCAAGTTAGAGCATGTTACCTTAAGCTAAGATCAAGCTACATACAAGTTAGCACAAGTAAACTTGAGCTGTATATTGTCTTTTCGCCAAATGGGCATGTTGGGTGGGTCCTAGGTGAGTCCCAGCTTGCGCGCTGAAGCACGGCCATCGTGGCTCGCTTTCATATGGGAAGGGACAGCCGGAGACGATAACCTTATTTTTATATTTGCCTATCACGGAGCTTTAGGAGATGAGGTTGAATGTTCGCTGTCGGATCTAGGGAGGAATGCAAACAAAGGATGATTGGTACGGGCCCCCACTAGGTACGAGCAGGGTTACGCTGCGTCAAATTCCAGGTGTTGTGGATACCCGTGTCCTACCTTTGGAGGGTACGGTTGGAGCACTTAGGCGAGTTGTCAGGTCCACCATCATCGAGGTTACCCCAGAAACTTCCCCTATTCTCTCAATACTTCCCAGTGTGCTCAGTCGTTCAGCTTTCCAACGACGATAACAGATCTGGGTCTCGCAGAGATTGTTCCTGGCTCGCGACCATTGCTTGCCCTTCCCCGTGAACTCCGTCGTTCCCTCATCACATCTCACCTGGAGCTACTCATCCTCGTCCTCGTCCCGTTCCACCCAGAGGCTTGGTCCCATCAGCGAAGCCTCAACGAACCCTGCATTTTTCTCCCGTTTTCACCATGTTACCTGGCCCACATCTACCAGCTCCAGGACGATATTTGATGAGGCGGCATTATGGATATATCTCCAACACCGGCGACACATTCACTTGGCCAGTTGCGTGGAAAACTACCAATTGTAATCACGTTAGAGACCCTAACTTGCAGGCGGAAAGTTAGATAAAGTTACTAACTCAAGTAACTTTATTTACAGTCCTCCTAATCACCCACCAATACACCGTACGCACATGTCCTATGACATATTGCAATCCGCTAATCCCACTTATCAACCTTCATCGAGTCCTTCTCCATCAAATTCAAATGGAATTTGACAGCTGGTTGCATATCGATAGACCAGAATTCGCCGCGCTCCCCTTTTGATATTTGTTTATCTGTCACTACAGGCAAAGATGGATAAGGTCAGAGGCCAAATGTTCCCCCAAATGAACGCACACATTTTATAGACAGGATTAAGTTCAATTACTGACAGAATCCTTGCCCATATTTGAAATTTTGCCCACCATTCAGTCTCAGAGGAAATGGTTTGAACATTTTTTGAATATTTTCCCAGACCATATGCCTTTTCTTGGCAGGGCATTGGGCAGTTCTGGAACAAATAGATTCCCAAATTCAGAATAAGTCCGACGCATTTGTCCCAAGAACAAATTGTTTGGAATGTTTAAAATTTATGTCGTCATTCAGCTCTGTACAATGTAGAATAACTGATTCAAATTTTAGGAGACCATTTGTGGGAACAGTTGTTCCTCGACCAAATTTATACATGCCTGTAGTGTGTGGAGCGTACAAATTAAACATGTTGCCCAAACGGGGTGGGTCATTGCTTCAACCGCCACCTCCCTCACTGTAGAACCCTCTCAAATTTATTTGGTTGCTGCGCCACTGCTCCACAGATAAACAAATATCAAAAGGGGAGCGCGGCGAATTCTGGTCTATCGATATGCAACCAGCTGGAACGCGTCCTACGAGAATGAAAGAGTGTCAGTGGTGGGGTCCTCATTCGCAATATAAACGTCCGGATGAACGATCATCAACTCCTCGCTCCGTCGGGTCTCGCCCAAGCACTTCTGTCTCTCGTTCGACGAAGCTCAAATCAAGAAAGATACTCACCCTCAAAATATGCGGCTCATGCCCCGCCCCTCTTCAGACACTCAAACAAACTCTTCTCATAATAATCCATCAACATATCCCGATAATCAGGGCTCGCACACTTGAGAATCGTAGGTGCCCTCTCCCTCGGTGAGAGCCCGCACAGGTCGGCCAGTCCTTGTTCAGTGACAACCACATCGAGGTCGTGTTCTGTTGAATGTATGACGGATGTGTTGGAGAGGCAAGAGAAAAGGACGTTAGAGAGATAAAGGAGTATTTGATACAGGAGGAAGACGCACCCGTCTGGTCAATATGCGAAGGGAACGGTACGATACAGCTAATACCCGTAGAATCAGACTTGGTCTGTCGTCTGTATACAGCACCCGTATCGTCGAGGTCTGACTCTGGGATCCATAACGTTTGTGCCGTTACTACTTACCAACCTATGCGGAGAACCCGCTTCGCTCCCCTGTCGGTAGGGATGCTTTGAAAGATGCTCAGCAGAATCAAGTCTTCCAGAACGAAAGATGGAAGATAACCATGTAGTATATTGAGATACAAATACGAATGAAACCAGTTAGATACTGCGCAGAACAAATGTGTGGCATAGGTTTAAGGGATAAAGTGGTGATGAATAGTGAATAATTGATTAAGAAGAGTCCGAACAACTTGAGTCGGTATCAGAGCTTGAATAGCTCGAGGGGGTATTCGATTTTAAGCGCTTGGCCAGGGGTTGGGAGTCGGGATATTCGTCAGATGGCCTTTTCGAGGAACTTCGGTCCGCAGGAGGCTGCGAAAATGGCTGGGGAGAAGTCGGACGACTCTGGAGAGCAGAGGAAGCTTCATCGTCATCACCCTTCTCCAACGCTGCAATCCCGGTGTCGAATAGTCGGATGACTTCATTGTAGTGGTGCTCGGCATCCAACATCAACGCTTTCAGAATCTCGGGGCCGTCCTCAGGCTGCGCCAACGTTATAGCGACCTTCTGATCGACCATAGGCAAAATGAAGTCTTTGAAGCCGAGGAAGACATCTAGAGAAGCAGCGGGCCAGCATACAGAGATGTGTCTTGGTAGAAACTGTCTGGCAAGGAAGCTTTCTTTAAGATCCGCAGCTAATGTGCCCGAGTATTTATCCCAGCGTGTCAGGAGATCGTCGACTTCGTGTAAAGCACCATGACAGTCGTATGAGTAAAGAATATGAGTGAGGATATAAAGAAACGACTCGAGGTCGTCTAGGTGATCGTGGGGGAGTGGTTGGGAGAGGGACTTGCTCGAGAGAACCATTACCGATTGGTATAAAGGTATGCCCTGTGAGATGAATGAGGATGATATAGCAGGATCGAAGAAATGGCATACTCACAATCCGCCAATCCGTAGTGGGATGGAAGCCATCCTCGCCTCGACGCGTTGCCATGTCAAGATCGATGAGTACCCCCCGATCGCCCGGTTCGGCTTCAGGCTTTCCCAAGACAACGTTCTGGATAGAGACGTCTCGATGCAATGTACCCTTCTTGAAGAGCTCCTTATGGCCTGGGAAAAGATGGTAATGATGAGAGCTGCGGACAGAGAAAGGAGGTCTAGGAATACCTTACCCGCAATAGCGTCACGAAGGGCGCAGAGAAGTTGCTTGGCGGAGGTAAATTCAACGATCGGGTCACCGTAGCACTTCATAACAAGGCGGGTCTCCATACGATTCTCGAAGTCGCCCGGAAAGACATTCCCGAAGCCACGGAGCCCCTTCGTCTGGCCGCGATCCGGCTCGTGGGAGACCATCTGGACGACACCTGGGATGCCCAGAGCTTCTTGCAGGTGAGCGTACTCGGAAATACTGTGACCAGCCCTCCACGAATCCTTAACAAGGAGCTCTTCCCCGCTTGCGGGATCTGAAACCCGCCAGCAAGTCGTGCATCGGCCACGGATATTGCTACGACGAAAGAAAGGATCGACGCTGAGAAGAGGGTATACGATTTCGGCGTTGTCGGTTCCACGAGTGATCAATGCACCCCCGACCTTTCGACCATTCTCGATCCTCCACTGAATGCTTGGATCGAGACCGATATCGGACTCGTTTGGGGAGCTAAGGCCGAGTACGAGCCGTACGAATACGTTAGGATCTTGGTTGATATCGATCGAGGGTGTGTACTGAGCGCCACTGCGATCGAAGTGGAATAACCGAAGGTGTTGCCCAGTCAAAAAGAGCACGCGAACGAATCTTCGATTTGGTTGGTGGATGAAGAGTTGTCTGATGAAACGTAATGTTCAGTATTTGACAGGCACGAGCAGTGATTGAACCTACCTCGCATAGATTGCGACCCGGACTAGCTGCTCAGAAACGGGTAATTGGTCGCCCTCCACCTGGATCTCGATACAACCTGCGACGTTAGAAAAGCCTAATTTTGAGGGCTTTACGTCTGGAGTTGCGGTGGGATGTTGGAACGACGGACCCTCGGCCCGAACCACAAGGCTAGGTCGAGATTTGTGGGATGGTGGATCGTCCTTGCTGTGTCGAAAGTCGGTGTTATGAGTGTCCACAACTTGGCGCGTCTTGTGAACCGACGCGTCTCTCCAAAAATGCTTCACAATTGAGGAGATGATGTTGAATAATGGCGTATAGAAATTGGTATCAATGAGTTTGGTGTAGCTTCGTGGAAGCTTCCAACGCCGCTCTGTGAGGCAGAAAAAGCGAGATTTCTTCAAGAAAGTGTCGATGGCAGAGTCACTGGCTAGATCGTGGTATAGAGAGCGGGCAAATGAACTGTCTTCCAGTTCGATTACTTCCACGAGGTCTGTAAAAACCAATTCTTTCTGCTCCTCAAGGTCACCGTTAGACCATGTGGCTTTGGTTTGCTTGCTGGAGGATCGGGTGCGCATGGACTGGGCGCAATGCAGCGAATGAGATAAATGCTAAAAAAAAGGAAGGCGTCAACTTACAAGGCTCAGCGGGCTTTGAGAAACTGGAATCGTTTGAGACGACCGTCGTAGCGTGGTATTTGTGGGAGAAACAGGAGGCGAAGCCACAAGCGACCGTGTTCAATGTTGCGTTTACACTCCGCCGGCATCTTCCGGAAGCTTCCCAATTTGGGGTCGAATGGCATATTCCCACCGAACATTCACACTCCGCCAGCAGTGTACCAAATTCGGCCGCAAATGTCATAGCCTAGAGACTCAATTTTGAAAAGGGAAAGATGAGGACCCATGCTGGCATCTGGTAGGTATTCACATAGTAAAACTATCTTCAATGTACCGACCTCCCAACAAGAACAAAATTATTCCAGCGACCGTAGGTCTTAGTCTGCAAACGTGCCATTCTCGCCCATACCGGGCATACAATGGTGCAGGGATTGTTCTTTTGCGCGTGCCATGATTGAAATCCGCTGCAGCGTCACGAGCAACCTATTTAAGCCGAGCCGTGTCATTCCAGCTCTTTCTTCCAGCTTTCACTCCGCAAGTCGGCAACGCCAGAGCAATGCCTCAAACCAACCAGCATAGCTCCACAGCCGATTCTGGTGGGGCCAGGATGCCCGCACCTGCCCATGTTTCTGCCACAGATTATCCCGACGATTCCTGCAATCCCTTCAACCCTCCACCCAAACTTAGTCACCTTAATCTTCCTATTTTCACCCCCTCTCTCCCGCGGGAGGAAGCTAGGCTGAAGCGTGCTCTTGGGCATCCCCCGCTCCTCAGCCCTAGCACCCGGAGCTCTCTCTATTCAGCAGGCTCAAGCTTTGGAAGGAAGCAAAGAAAGTCAACACCTTATAGTGACAAGATCAGTGAGGGTTGGAAGCCTAACCCTAAGCGTGATGAGCACAAGAAACTGATCAAGCTTGAACTTGGCACGCTCATTGGTCTGAAGGACGAGGGGGCTTGGGCAAAATCTCTATATATTCACCTAGTAAGTGACGCCAGAATAGATGAATTCTTCGCAGAGAGTGGCCTTTACGACGCGAGAACTCGGCGCTGGACTACGATTCCAGAAAGCACTACCGACTTGGAGGAGGAGGACCTCTACAAGCCATTTGTCGATATTTCCAATGCAATCCTCAAGAAGTTTGTCCTCGGCGGGAGAGAGGAAGCCGAGTTGCTGCGTGAGGCAATAGATACTCATTGCACCAACCTTGCGCATCAAGAAGAAGCCAAAACGACCCTTGTTTCCCGTCCCGATGTATCAATAAGGAGTCAAGGATCGTCCTTCCAAGTGCCCCAGGCGAACCGAGAAGGGACCGTTCCAGAAGTGGGTTTTTCGAATATGTCGTCGTTCGAGGAGATGAAGGTGGAGAAGTCAAATGTCTCCGCGACGGCGCAGGGACTCCAGGTTGCCGTTTACGTGAGGTGTGTTGCTAGTCTTGCCCTTCCTTTCAAGTATTAACCACGGATACAACAGGCAAATATTCATTCACCAGCCAAACCGGAGATATGTTCGGGCTCTCGTTCTTACTGAGACTAACCTCCGCCTATTCCACTTCGATCGTAGCGGAGGTTTGTATACCCCTTACATCAACATACACCAAGATCCATACACGTTCGTCCGGCTTGTTGTTGGACTCAACTCTTTGGACGAATCCGTGCTCGGCTTCGACGTGAGCATCCAATGGGAGATTGAAGACGGGAGAAAGATTGATGGCACTCTGGCAACCCGGAGGGAAGATAATACCGAAATTATCTACAACCTGTCCAAGGTCGATCCTATCATCACATTCTTTGACATTAACGGTCGCGGTACTCAGTGGTGGAGTGTCTCTGACCCCTTAACTGGAGACCAGCTCCTGATCAAAGACTGCTGGAAAGCCGAGGACCGGGTGTCTGAGTACAAGCACCTTCAAAAGACTAAAGGGTTGCCTGGTGTTGCTCAGATGCTATCCTTTGAGCGAAATCGAGGGAAAACAAAGGATTTTCGTGCGCCTGCTAGCACTGCTCACAAAGATTTCCACAACCGTGTCGCGGTCCGGATCGTCATAAATAGCTACGGTGAGTCCATCGAGAGCTTCAAATCACCAAGGGACCTTTTGTGTGCGCTTCGCGACGCAATCAAGGGTAAGTTTCCCTCAGCTATACTTTGTCAACAGCACCCCTCACATCTCGATCTCAGGTCACATGAACTTATACTTGAAAAAGAAGCTACATCGAGACGTTACCATCAATAACATCTTGCTTGGAAAGAAGTCAGACGGTTCAAACCCTGACCCAGGTTATCGTGGATTCCTGATCGACCTTTACATGGCTATTAGAATCGGACGGGATACAGATAAGCTAAGCGCGGAACGAAGAACTGTACGTTCACCTTCTCAAGTCGATTTCTACGTTACTCATTGGGCTGTAACAGGGCTCCCGTCGGTATCTCTCAATTGCGGTTCTTCTCTGCTGCACGAAAAATCCGTTCAACATACTTGCACACGATCACTTGGACGATCTAGAGTCCTTTTTCTACGTATACAGCTACATCATCCACGTATACGACTCCAGCGGGGCATCCTATGCCATTCCAAACATGTTTATTGATTGGGAGCAATATCCCGCTTCAGAAATTGCTGATCTCAAGCACGCCTTCTTGCGACGGAAATTGTTCAACATTAAAGAAATAGAAGAACGCTGGCCGAAGCAATGCATCAAGGTCTTTCATGGTTTTCGGAAGTTTCTCCTTCCGCACGCCGAGAAGAAGATGAAAATAATCAACTACGGCTCGGATAAAAACGAGAAAGAGATCGAGTACCTGATGGATGACATTGTGAAGCATTACGAGACCGTTCTACATCTTTTCAACAATGCAATCGATAACTTGGAAGTCGAAGACGCATCAGCCTCTGAGACAGTCCATGGCGGGAGCGCCAGCGGACTCTCCACCTCTGCTCCAAGTCATCCTTCTGGTCGAAATGCCTTGAAGAGGGAACTGGAAGACGAATACTACATCCATGAATTACCGCGGGCTAGGCGCGGTCCCGGATCTGAGCCGACTACCCCTAACCCTCCAGTGAAGAGATACAAAGTTCTTCCCCCACGAAAGTCTCATACCGTCACACCTCAAAGGGGAGCCCAGCCTGTTCACGGTCCATCACCTCTCCGGTCAAAGCTCTGATGTTCCAACGTCCTGTCATTTTCACTATCCATTGGTTCTGTAGAGGGATTGTAGTTCAATTTACTTGATGTAAAGTTCGACATGCAATGCAACCTACTTTTACCGCTATCTCTGAAATCATACGTGAACCTTACTTCACAATTTCCCGATGAAACGCCAGTACCACCCTCTAAATTATAATTTGAGAGTCTGGCGGGAGTGTACTAATTGCGCGAAAAAACTAGACAGAGTCAGACGACATCCTCCTGAGCAGCAGATCAATCACCTCAATTTGTGGTGAATTCCAGACCGAGTTGCGCTCCAAGGAGCGCGTAAGTCATACGTTCCGCCAGTAGAGACTTTCTTTACTTCCTTGGGCTCGGGGATCATGCTCTGGAGTGTCCAATAGCCGTGAAAACGGCACAGCGGGAAGAAACGACACGCAGTATCACGATAAACAAAGGCTCCACAAACGGGTTTTCCCTCTCCGGATCAGGTGCCACTGCTGTGTGAAGAGATTGTTAATTAGGCCGAGTGGTTTCCCAGATGAAAGAAGTTACCAATGACTCTTCGATCACTCAAGAGCTTATCATTCGTAGCCTCCCCGATGGTTCTCTGACCCCGTTAATGTTGAGTCCGGACTCCGGACCCCTCCAGCCATATGACAATGCGTGGCCGATGGGGTCGTACACTTGTATCCGAAGAAATTTGCGATCGATTCTCCGGGACAGAGAGCCAATCCTCGAGAACTATTAATATGATTGAGACCTCGGTAAGTCCTGAAACCTGCGAGGGCATTTTCCGGAAACATCTTGGCAACTTTTCGGGCCTGCGACCGCGAAAAAAAAAAACAGCTCATGGACATAATTAGAGGGTAGGTCTGAGTAATGTTCGGACATCTGGAGTCCAGAAAGAGGACAAAATGCCACTCACGTTCTGGCACCGAAGCCCATCTTTTGCTCAGACGCCAGAATGGCGACACGGACCGCTCGAGACCTGGCTGCTGCAAGGGAACAGCGACTTCCAAAGCGTCGTGAGGCGCGCGGTGGGACGGGAAGTAACTGGAAAACGAGATGCAAAATTAGCGCAGAAGAGAGTGGAAATTACCTTTCGCAAGGACTGGGTTGACAGTTTATATCAACTGTTATCGGAGGTGTAGTACGTGATTTCGATTGTTTGTGATTCGAATAAATACATATGATGCCCATGAGCGTAGCGAAGTGAGGCTCTTCTCATACAAGTCAGAGATCTACCTATATCCTCGAAGCTTTAACAATATACCGTTCCTGCCCACGCACTGTGCATTATCCGCTCAGAGTAAGCCTGTCCGAATACAACTCGAATTACACGAGGCTATGTACACTAACACTCTAAAACACAACAATTGTTTCTGGTTTCCTGTCCTTCCTCTTCCTCCTAATCACATACGAATACACCGTACGCACATGTCCAATGACGTATTGCAGTCCACTAATCCCACTTATCAACCTTCATCGAATCCTTCTCCATCAAATTCAAATGGAACTTGAACGCGTTCTACGAGAATGAAAGAAAGTTAGTGACAAGATCCTCATTTCGCAATAAAAGCGGCCGAATGACGATCATCAACCCTCGCTCCTCGTCAAATCCCGGCCAAGCACATCTTTCTCGCTCGGCGTATGGTGATAAAGAGCCGATCGAAATCCAAGGGTAGAAAATCAAGAAAAGCACCCACCCTCAACATATGCGGCTCATGCCCCGCCCCCCTCTTCAGACACTCAAACAAACTCTTCTCATAATAATCCATCAACATATCCCGATAATCGGGGTGCGCGCACTTTTTGATAATTGTAGGCGCCCTCTCTCTCGGTGAGAGCCCGCGCAGGTCCGCAAGTCCTTGTTCGGTGACGACTACGTCGAGGTCGTGCTCTGTTGTTGGACGGATGGGTTGAAGAGGGAAGAACGTTAGAGATAACGAAGAGATAACGGTGAGAGGAAGAAAGACGCACCCGTCTGGTCAATATGCGAAGCGAACGGTACGATACAGCTGATACCCGTAGGATCAGACTTGGTCGGTCGTCTGTATACAGCACCCATATCGTCCATTAGTATGAAGGCTAACCCTTCTGCAGAAAAGAGACCAGTACGCACGCTGAGGGTGTGTGCATAATCGACAACTTGGCATTTCTCAAAAAGTCGGCGGATCCCCCGAGACCGTTCAACATCCTACACAATTCATCAATTACCTGTCACACCTCGAGATAGAAAAGGGGTACCGAGATCCAAGTGCGTTTGTCGAGTTGGCATGACCGTACTACCGAGCCTCACATTAGCCTCGGACAAGAGCAAAAGGATGGACCATAACATACAATATCAACTTCCAAAGGCGTATTCATGGCAATAACTCCCAATCTCCGGATAACCTCAGGTGAGTTGGCAACTTGCTGAGAACGAAGGAGCAGTCGGTCCTTGTAGTTGGCCCAGTCTACGAGAGACACGATAACCGTCAGCACGAGCAAAGAACGCAACGCCCAAAAGAAGACGTACTCTGATAGAAATGGTCGAACCTATACACCACAAAAGAAATCAATCAGCAACGGGCAGACAAGAGGGCGGAAAAGAAGGCGCACCCTTCAGGCGAAAACCTGATGCTCGTAGCAGTAGCAAACGAAAGCTTTCCAGAATCAAAGAACCGGATGAACGTATCCTGCAGCACCTCCGTCCACACCTGAACCTGATCGAAAGGTCCATCTGCCAACCCCCCAATAATCGAATTCGCAACGTTTCCGATGCCCGATTGAAGGGGCAATAATGATTTTGGCAATCGACCAGCGTCTACTTCAGATGAGAGGAATTCGATGAGGTGGCGAGCGATAGCACGACTTTCGTCGTTCTAGAGAAATGTTAAGAAAGGCTGGCAGGTATAGAAAGATAAACTCACCTCGGGAGCGTTAGGCCCTGTGTTATCGGGCTTGTCAGACTCGATCACAGCGACAATACGGTCTGGGTCGACTGGGATGGCGGTAACACCGATACGGTCGTGAGGGTGAATGACGAGCTACACCAAAAGTGCATTAGGGGAAGCTAATTGCAATCGAGCTGGAGAACGTACGTATGGCAAACGGTTGGGAGGAACAAACGAGTAGTTGATATCGTGCAGGCCTTCGAGGTTAGGGATATGCGTGTTGACCTCGACGATGATCTTTTCAGCGGACTGGATGAGTTCGGGGGTGGCACCGACCGATGCACCTGGAAAGAATTAGACAATGGAACCACGGAACGCGGAAAGGCGATGGACCTGGAACGATATAACCCTCCTCTGTAATGGCGGTAGCCTCGACAATCGCCCAATCCAATGGCTTCTTGGGGTCTCCGTGCTTCTTGTTCAGCGAATAGTACCCGTACACGAGATCTTGAGGGAACACTGTTGTCGAGAAGGAGGGGTCAGTACAGGTTCGGTGATGGGAGTGAGGGGAGACGTGGTGGCACTTACTCGACAGGTGCTTGTCCGCAAACTCGATTCTCCCAGCATTGATTCCCCTGGCAATGTCCTTTCCAACCTGGTGAGGGTATCTTCGGGCGATCCTGTGGAGGTGGTCAGGGAATATCCAGTGGGTCAGCCGAACCAACATACATATCGAGTCGCGCCCAACGATCCTCCACCTCTGGTCCGACGCTGGCGCCGACGAAGAGGTTGAATTTCTTCTTCGTCTCTGGGTTAGCTTGAAGGTTGTTGGCTTCGACATGATCCGCGATTGCCTAAACGCGAGTCAGAGGGGTTGTATGGACGGGGGAATCTCACGCACTGTGGGGGTCATCTTGGGATATCCAACGCCAGTGAACCCGGACCAGCCAATCTAAATCGACGCGTTATTCACAGCTCCTATCAAGATTGATTAGGAGAGTACGAACGTAGTCACCATTCTGTCCACAGTCAGCCCATGCACGCTCGCTATCAGTNGGGGGTTGCTCACCTTGAACTGAGGCGCGAGATCCTCCGCCGTAGTCAGCTTGTTGAGGAAAGCTGGCCGGCGAACTCGCTCGAGCAGCGCCGATGAAGGCTTGAGTGTCTTGCCTGCGAGCGCAGACGCGTTCCTCAATCGCAATGTGGGCCTCATCGTCTCGCGTGTCCGTCGTCAACCAGGGGGGATCGCTACCGCTGAGAGTGGGGATGTGGGGATGGGAAGAGAAGAATAGGCGGGGCAGCTTTAAAGAAGGTGGAATCCATGCCGAGGCATGTCAGAGCGGTTCAAACATGGCCCAACCGTCGCCCATGATGTAATGTTTGCCTGCCGACGATCCGTTTCCCAGACGTTTGATGCGCTGCCCGTCGGGGTGGCTGTGAGCAACACCTTCTCACAGTGCGAACCTCCACCTTAGCCACGACCACGATCGTCCTTCGGACGTTCTAACGATGGGAACTCCATAACCGTTTGCGGATCCCTTCTCTCTGTGCTTCTTACTGCTCATGTGGTTCCTTTGCCTCAAGTTGGAAACGATACTGCGTCGAATCCGCATGATACCACCCATCTCTCTTGACGAAATCTTACCAAAACACTCGATACGGATTTACTCGAGGATGGACCATGGTGCGAGCGCCACGGACACGCTTTCTCACAGAACCGCACCGTCCAGTCCGCTAGTCGCGAATTACAACAATTTCGCTCTGTTTCGGGGTGTTTTGACACCACGGGTTCCACTCCCCAGGAGCCCTGCCTCCTCCTCTTACCAAACTCTCCTTTTCTCAACACCATATAGTAGGCTGAAGATGGTCTCTTGCCCCATAATCCTCCGATATAGAGTTCAGAATCGCCATAAGTGAACGGTCCGTGCTTCTTCTACCAGTTAATTCCATTAGGCTAACCAACTCCTCTGATTCTTCGACATCATTGGTTCAGAAAAGAGAAGCGTCCTCTCTCGCCCCGCATTTGATCCATTCGTCGGGTGCTATGAATTGTGGTCTGGTGTTCTATCAGACTTGATCACAATGGAGGATACCTGCATGTATCCACCTATACGTTAACGGGTTGGCCCAGACATATAAGTATTCGGGGCCGGCTTCTTAGCAGTGGTCTTCTTCTTCCTCCTCCTACCTGCATTCATTCCCGGCGCTCTCCTACAAATTGGGAACCCAATTTGTCCGAGATTTCTTACTTCCCATCGGCCCCCCACCTTTCTCTCTCTCTCTCTCTCACCTCTCTCCCATTACGGTTGAGGGTTCCCAGCCACGATGCAAAACCCAAATAGTCCTGACCCCGAGGCACAGCAAGTACACGACACGAAGGAGAAAAACGGAACCGTCGTCGCCGACGNAAAAAATCGAGATCGGATCCTCAGGAGGCGGAAGCCCGACCCCANGTCTCCAAGGATGTGGATTTCGAGCAAGAGATAGATCCCGTCGCCGAAGCCCGCCTACTCCGAAAGTTGGACTGGATCTTGCTGCCCATGTTCACCGCAATCTGTGCGTTTTTTCCATCTTCTGGAACGTCGTTACTTTGTATATGCTAATTTCCGACTGCAGATTGCTGTAACTTCATAGATCGGACTAATATAGGTTTGTTTATCTTCTTCGTCCATCGGTCTTCATACTGACGACGACATTTACTCCTAGGCAACGCCCGCGTCGCTGGCCTTGAAGCCGACCTGGGTATGGAAGGAGCGGACCTCAACGTCGCTTTAACGGTGTTTTACGTCTGCGTACGTCCCCCGTCCCTGCTCGTTCCTCCCTCATTCGCATTCTTATGCACGTGCATTAATAGTACATTCTCTCGGACATCCCTTCAAACTTATTGCTCAAACGCTTCGGCTCCCCGTGGCTCGCCTTCCTCGTTGTAGGCTTTGGCTTGGTATCCGTATGCTCGGCGTTTCTGCACAATTATAGGGGGCTGATCGCTACCCGTGTATTTTTGGGATTGACGGAGGGTGGGACGCTGGTGAGTTATTCAGTTGCCCTTGCCTTCTTTTTAGCTCAGCTCGCTACTGGAGCAAGCTATTCGATTCGGGTTTTTGTTGTATTCAGTTTAGGCTTTTCTTTTCTTTTTCGATTTTCGTTTGAATCATCCTTCATCATCCCGTTTTCAAACCCGTCAATATTTACGCTTACTCTCTCGTTCTCGGCGGGGTGACTCTCCTGTAGTCGGCCTTGGTTTATATCATCTCGAGGGTACGCACACGAGCCTAACTCCCCTTCTCTCGATATACACTGACCACTTGACTTTCCATTGCAGTATTATCGACGACAAGAACTCATCACACGAGTGGGCATATTCTTTGGTTTGGGTCCGAGCATTTCGGGTGCATGTACGTCTGTCTGACTTCAACTTCTCCCTTCACGCACTCCCTCTATCTCGTCTCTTGGTTCCAGATTTGTGAAATGACGACGCCGCTGACTCTCTCTCATTCCCCTGCTGGTTAATGTGTCCATACACTACGCGTATCCAGTCGGAGGGCTTTTAGCTTCCGGCCTACTCAGGCTCCCTGACATGGGGAGAGTCAAGACTTGGCGAAAGGTGTGTCTACTCGTCGCTCTTCTTATCCTTTCTTCCTTCTCTCCTCACAACACACCAACTCCTTACTTACTCCCATTCTTTCTCAACTTGTATAACACATCCATCCAGATCTTCTTAATCGAAGGCGTTATTACAACCCTCTTTGGCATCCTCCTCTTCTTTATCCTTCCCGACGACCCTATCAAGTCGCGGTTGCTCTCACCGGAGGAGAGGCGGATGGTGATTGCCAGGAAGAATCGAGATGATGCTCATTTGGCGAGCCGTGGCGGGCAGCCCGAGAAGACGACGTGGAAGTTGATTTGGAGGTCGTTTAGTTTCACCGTGCGTTCCATCTATCTATTTCATCAATTGGGTTTGAGCAGTGGACTGACTGACAAGACCTACATGCGAACGAACGAAACGTATAGACCGTCGCGTGCACACTAGGCTTCATCATGATCAACATGTCGTTCCAGGGCCTAAGCTTGTTCCTCCCATCCGTCATCCGATCTCGTGCGTTTTTCTCTTCTTCAGCTCTTCCTGCCTCACTAACCGCTTACTTTATTTTAATTTTAGTCGGGAGATACTGTAAGCACCCCTTCTCTCGACTCAAACTTCCAATACTTACTCTCGTTTATAGCAACGGTTGAGATCCAACTCCGGACAGTCCCGCCCTACCTCGCGAGCGCCGTCTGGGCCGTCGCCACCGCCTTCCTGAGCTCTAGAATTCGGATGCGCTGGTTACCCCTCCTCTATAACACCCTCCTTGGAGTTGTCGGCTACGCCATCTCGGTCTCGACGCAGAACTCGCAGGCTAGGTGAGCGAGCTTCAGTCTCCCATCCATCGCCTGGTTAAAAATGGGATGCTGATATCAGTTTTTAGATACGCAGCGTGCTTTTTGATCATCATCGCTGGCGGTATCGTTGGGCCCATGGTACGTCCATCTATCTCCTCCTTCCTGCGCCTTCCTCATAGGCAACCTATTTTCTACGCTTGGTGTATACAGCTCGTCATCTGGGGAACGGACAACGCCGCTCCAGATACGATGCGCGCTGTCGTATCGGGCGCTATACCCGGTATTGGCGCTATAGGCGCAGTCATGGCGTACGTGCAGTCTCCCCTCTATCCCTTACTCACCCACTCAACTCACGCACACTCTCTGCCGACCGACGATAAACTCAATAGTGTATGGACCTACCTCCCCTCCGACGCCCCCAACTACCGCAAAGGCAACCTCGGAAATTTGGGCACCATGTCCACATTGTGCGTCATCATCTGCACGATGGCTGTCTACATCAAGGTGGAGAACGCGAAGAGGGCCAAGGGCGGGAGAGATTATAGGCTAGAGGGCAAGACGGAGGAGGAATTGAGGAATCTGGGGTACAGGCATCCAGAGTTCCGGTACCAAATCTGATTCGAGTTTAGATCGGTGGTGGTGTTGAGCTGAGCTGAGCTGAGACGGGTTGGGGCAGGGTGGAGCTCGGAATCGCTGTGCTCAGAGGGAAATGAATGAATGGCCGGATGGATGGATGAATACCCATGTTCAATCCATTCCATTCCATTCCGGATTGAAGCGAGCGGGTCGGTGGGTGGGTTGGAGCAGCCGAGCCGCTCGCTCCCTCGGAAACAGTCGAATGAAATGAATAGCTTGGAGTGGAGATAGGTTATGTGTACAATATATGTACGATAAGGCGTTTGGTTACCGTTAATGTGCGAACAAGTAAGACTTGGGCGACACCAAGAATATCATGGCGAATCCAAGGAATCGATGTGTACGTATACTCCAGCTGTTATCTTTCGATGACGATGTTCGGGAGGGCATGCACCTGTTCTTATGTACTTCGCTCCCCGTGCTTGGCTCATTTGACAGTACCCGAAGGAAAAGATAAGGCCGCACCCAATACAAATGCGGGTTGGGTCCGTAGTGTATGGAAGATGCATACCTGCTGTCTAGGAGGCGAGCACGTCGTTCCACCATATCTTGGCAGAACACCAGCGTGGAAAAGATCAGCAGGGGCTCGAGATAAAGAATATGAATATGAATTTAGATATCTGGGGTAACCCCAGTCTCCCGAAGTGCGGCTTTCATGCTGTTTCGTCTTGTCATTTTACATAGCAGTTCTCATGGCACACGAGGACGGTCTATGAAAGACGGCACATGAAGACGCCATAGCACACAAGTCCTGGTGGTTATTACTCAATAGACGGACGACCTGAGAACGACTCATGCGCAGTGTCCATATGTACAAGGATCAGCAGCGTGTTGGCGGGTGGGTCCTAGCTAATCTGACATTTAGCCTCGTGCTCCTTGAGGTGATAGGCAACAAGGTTTACGCTACTTATAAGTCAAAGTGGGCTGTACAGCAGGTGGCATCATCGCATGTGTGGGTCAGAGTTCGAGGAACGATACGAAACGGAAGGAGATCACACATGCCAAGCCTGAAGATAAGGACCTGAGCACGCCAGGCCGGGTGATATAAGCACAATTGGGGAGTCCGGATCATCCGGCCTCCGTGCCACAGGGCCGGTTGAGCGGGCGCCTGCGGACGCGCGCTAAATCCACTGTGTGGTCAGTGCGAGAGAGCAACGTTTCCGGCCACGTTCCGATAAACTTCGAGTGCGTTCCGAGCTTATCGTGCTCGTTAGTCACTGTCTTCTTCGACCTTGTGTGGTGGCGTTAACGCCGCGTTGATCTCGGGCCGACATCGAGAAGCGGCGTCGCAGATTGAACAATTCCGTTCGAGCGTACGGGGAAGCCTGATAGAAATTTGTCTCCGTTACTCTCGCAGACTCAAGACACACAAAAGGTGAGAGAGTATCATACGGCGAGGATGTCAGGTAGTGACACGGTCTCCACTTAATGGGATTGTGTGAATCCTTCATACTTTGTGGCTGCCTAACTTCCGAGATTTACCTTAAATGCGACTCTAAAATTTATCAGAGTTATGACCCGTAATTCGGTTGATGGAATGTAGATCAGAAGCGTCGGTACGTCAGTACGCAATTAAAGTAGCGATACGCATTTTTCGTATCAACGAAGGGCAGAAGGGAGGCCGTCGATGGCCAATGATCGGGGCAAAAGATTAAATGGGATCGATATATCACAAAGCACAAGAACGCGGCGACAGCATGAATGGGACACAACGGAGATGTCGGCGGCGTACTTGCCGTCTCGAGGAATCATATTTGCCGATACAACGATGAGCGGTCTTTCATAAGACTGACTGACGGACATCCCAGCGCGTGTTCAATGATCATGAACGAATTCGTTGTTCTCGATTGTATGAATGTGCACATGTTAGATAACGGATAACAAACCCTGTCAAACTCCAATACAATCGAATGCAGACTTCATACAAGTGTGGAAGCCAGTTCACTTGCGTGAAAAACATGCGTTCATTTCAAATTGCATCTGGACTCGAGTGTGAAGAACTCGACCCACAGGCACCTCTTTTCTTTCCGGTAGCAAAGATGCTACGACTTTCCGTAAAGGCTTCTCAACTGTCACCGTGCAATGCCCCTGAAACCTTAAGTCAAATATGGGAGAAGGTGGACCAGGTAGGACCTATTCTTAGGGCTAACTTCGTAGCGGCGGAGTTTACTCCCTCACTCTCACCCGAGCAAGTGCAAGAATCGTATAGTGGAGAATGAGAGTGCGTCAGTGTTCGGTCTCATCTCGGCATGCTTTGACAGTATTAATACGACGTCTTAGGCTGGACATCTGATAAATGACTTATCCTGAGCTGCGAATTGGATCCACTCGGAAATACCTCACCGCGAGATGTCAAAGAGGACATCTTGGCTACCGTTCTGCATGGCATAAATAGCCCGTTACGTTGAAGTGATAGCTAAGAGACGCGAACAGACGGCTCACAGATAGAAGCCACGCCTTCTAGTTCGTTCAGGCTGGAGCCGAGGCCGTTGGGTTTCTAGAGGAACGGTTGAGGAAACCAACCCTGGGTGAATGCGAAGCAGCACCGAAGAGGATATGTTCAATTCCACGGTATACGAGAGCAACGAGGTCCATTCAAACTCCCTCGGGCGAGAACAAGGACGAGATGACGTTGATCGTCGTTTATGACAGTGGGGAGTACCTGGTCCTCGTCACAACTTCTCTGACTCGGTGCTTTGTTCCCCCGTGGTGGAGCGCGATTACGACCACCGTCGAGATAGCGTGGAATATGGAAGAAGACGTCAGAAGCGGGAGAACGCCATGGAAGCAAGCTGGTCACCCTGTGCGCTGACTTCCGATAAGACGATTCTGGAGAAGAGTACCGAACAGACTACACCGGGCCAATCACAGATGAGCGGAAGCATCGGCACCAGAGCGCCCGATCTGGAGGCCCGGTCGGCACTTCGGCTTTCTGTCGGTGCTTACCAAAAGGGGCTGATTGCGGGGAGGGTTCCACCCGGATCAACCATGGGTTTCCCCAGGTCAGTGAGCTGGCGGAACGAAATTTGGGCTGTGTGACCTCCATGTCCCCGTACGTCCCCATTTGAATGCCCATTAGGTCGCTGAAGGTGTCATAGATAAGTCGCCAGGACGTCACGAAGTAAAAGGGCCGGCGCAATGCATTTCGAACGTTGGCATGTCCTTATCAGCGAACCGCTGAATTGACCGCAGTTGCGTGCGAGCGCCTGATAAGGACCAAAACGCGTTGTATACTCCCACAACGATAAGGCTTTTCTTAGCCAGCATAATTAGACGTGGCCAGGTTTGTTTCCGCTTCCATAGCTTATGGTAACTGGGACCCAATCTTTCTCCTCCTCCAGCAGGTAGCCAATGTCCAACCCAGAAGGGAGAGTGTACGAGGATGAGATGCGGGAGGGTGGCGAGTTGACTCGAGTACGTCCTTGCTGTGGCTTCTCAATTGTAGCTGACCTTCTCGCAGCATGAGGTCATGTACCTCCAGAACCTCTCTCGTGCGGACCTCATTGCCCTCATCGAGGACGAGAGGAGAAACCACCACCCCAGGTCAAGCTCGAGCAGCATACGTGACGACGATAAGGACACCTTGATCGACTCGTTGAGATACCAACTGGAAGAATCCGAGCGCCGGAATCGAGAGCTCCAGGCCGTCATTCGTAAACTGCAGACCGATCTCGACAGCCGACGACATGGTTCAAATTTCTCCCCTCGACTCAATCCTCTCGTACAACGCCGAGGCCGGACGCCCGGAAGCTCCATGTCGAGTGGCTTCAGTAGTCTGAACCTTACCCCCATCGACACCCGGACATCAGTCGCCACTGCCAACTCTACCGACATGGAAATGGAGGCTATTGGCAAGCTCCACACCTTAAACAGCACGATCGTCGCCACGGCGCAGCAGTCTCAGCAAGCGGATACGATACAATGACCTTCTTTTGACCATCCCCGACCGGAAGACCATTGAAGGCGTCCAACACTCATTTATCCGGGCAACCTGGCTCGTCGGGGACCGAGTCGCCAACGCCCTCTACACACAACCCTTACCTAAGAACGCCGCCGACCGCGACCCACCCATTCTCCTCACACAAATTGTGTTCGAGGCCGTCTTCGCTAAATGGGCGGCCATCATTCTTGGCTACACCGACGAAGTAATAGAAAATGCTGGTATGTTCTCCCATCATTTTCGCTGTCAAGGCTTGTCATTAACGCACAGCGGTAGGGGATGATGCCACGCCTTGGCAACAGGCCATGCGCGAACTCGAAAATACACCCTCCAACAGCGACAAATGGTTCGCCAGCATCATGAGCTGTATACACGACGTTATGATGATAGCTGGATGGTCATTTAAGAAAACAAGTACCTCGGATTCAAAAATACCCCTCTCCCCCGTCATATCCGCAATCCAAGGGACTCAAAAGGCTCTCGAAGACATCTCCTCCCTGGCGTACAACGTTTCCGTCTACGTCGTCAAGCCAGGTTCCATATTCAACCCCATGCCTGATATGATGACAGACGCTTTCGCCTCCGGGAAGCGATCGATCTTCGGGCTCAAGAAAAGACCCAGTACGAGTGATCGGGTTGTAGCAACAACTGGCCTCGGGCTGATCTCTGGCGTTGAACGACTGGCTCCCCGGGCTCCACCGTTGTCGCCGCCCCGTATCGTGCTCGAGCGCACATTCCTCGACGCCTTCTCCAGCAGTCCAGACTTAGAGGAACAACCGGTCCGCATTAGGGTTGGCGGTGGACGCTCAGCTGCCATCGCGCCCGTCAAGGTTCGTGTTGGTGGCTGAGTCCTTTTTTGGCCCGTTGCTAAGCCAATATCATTCTATCCATCCTATCTATCTATCACACCCGTCCCATTCGTTTTGTGACCACACCCACATTCATATTCACACATCCTTCGCTTTTTGCGGAACGGACGGGACGACGGACTTTATGTTCCTATCGTGCCTGCTTTCGTCTTTTTCTGTGTTCCGTTGTATATCTATCTATTGCCTTCCTTTTTTCGTTCTTTTGTGTTTCGCTCGCTCACTCGCTTTCGTCTCAGGTACCGTTTGGTGTTACCCGGCATTCCCATATTATATTGTACGAGTAGTAAACTGGTTTAATTTTTCACACTGCTGACACTCCTTTTTGTTGCTGCGGCCCTTTCTTGTATGTATCTCATATAATAGATAAGCACGTAGGGAGAACACGACGACTCACGTTCGCGGATACGACGATTATGAGGAGACTCAGAACTCCCCTAAGAAATTCGAAAAACTTATTATACTTTCAGCGCCTGTTTCTCTCTCTACCTCGAACGGCGGCGTGACTTAGAACGGACATCGCAGAGTGACAGAGACCTTTCAATAAGGGATATTCAATAGTGGAAAAGGCCCGTCGCCGTCTTATCTCGCTCCATATCTTCACCTTTCACTGAGCTATTCAGTTCCGATGACTGATCCCCTTGGGAGGGCGCTGATCAGTGATCAAACGTGAGGCCCCGCCTCAATCTCAAAGGACTGAGATGTCGCCATTGGGAACATCACCCCTGGCTCAACACATGCTTATGTACATTGAATTGATAGAGGGCGCTGCGGGACCGAGAAGGTTCTTAACGTTCCCTCGCTCCCCCTCCTTTCCTCGTCCCATGTGATYCCCCCCTCCGGAGGTTTTATCGAACAGGCACAATGCTAACACATATGTAGACCCAATGTAGACCCGTGCCAGTCGTACGGCCGCCAGTGGAGCATCGATATACAGTCTGACGTCGACGTCGTCGTCAATGGAGAGGCCTAAGCATTTTGGATGACAATGTCTGGAAAGACAGGTGCCTAGATAGGCAGATGGTGGCGCAGGACTCGGAAACGAGCGGCTAAGTCGGCGGAGAGGTTTGAGAAAGAGAGATTATGTTAAATTCGATATACTAGAAAAGAATGTATAATGCAGAACACTAAACGGGCGGGTAAGGCGAGCGACGATGAAAAGGAAAGAGCGTAGAGTTGAATTTGGACAGCTTCGTTGAACTGATTGGGTGGTCGAGAGACAACAAGGGGGAACCATAAGCCCTCCGTGTATCAGGTCGTCGAACCTTCTTTGATCTTCGCCATTAGCGTTGAACCGTGGCTGCGGAAGAGTCAAAAAAAATCTTACAGCCAGGGGTATAAGGAATGATCCAACGTTCTACCGGGCGAACAATTTCACCAGCATGGTGCTCCGCCAGGTCGAGTGCAGGGGCTTGCCTGAATGGTTCGAAAAAGCAAGTCAATAAATGATACCAAGAGTCGAGAGAGAGTATGCCGTTTACATCTGCAGAGGCATCTCGAGCGGCGACATCGGAGCTGGAGAGCTCGATGGGGGTGGCGGAAACTTGGAGCCCTGATTACCGACACAAAGTTGAGGCAGGACTGAGCTAGAAGGGATGCAGTAACCTAGACTTACCACTACCGACGAGGGCGACAGCGAGGAAAGCAAAGAATTTGGCAAACTCCATCGGTTTTGTCGGACGGTTGCAGGGAGGTTGGTCAGTCCTGTTGGTGTCCGGAGAGGAGACAGCAAATGGGTGGTTCCGTTGGGGTCAACAAGACATTCCAAAAAGCGAACGACTTTATGTCAATGAGAGTTACCCAGTTCCAGACTGCTTACGTTCAATGTCAGAAAAATTCGGTTAACACGGCGAAAAGGTACCTGCGATTGATTCCGTGTGGGAGTTTGAATCGCATCAATTCATATCCTGACGATCGCGAGAAGCACCAGACCTGGATGCTTCTGCTGAGGCGTCTGTTAGAAGATTGATTGGAAGGTACCGATGTAAGGCTGATAGTCATCCAGGAACGGTCGGAGCAACCCTACATCCCTGACACTGAGTCCGAGTACGAAGAGCCTGTCAAAGAGCAGTAGATGGAACGAGCAGATCCGAGGAAGCTTTGTGCCGATGAATACGAGCAGAGCGAGATATCCACTGCTCGGTGAGGGCATGAGGCATGAGGGCACACACATAGGAGACTTCGATACGTAAAGGGAAACAAATCGACCGAAAAGAGTGGATGTCCACATGCTCTCACTAAGCGTCGGCAAAATCAAAACCAGCAAGATCGACAAATGGATGAGGACGGCCGTAGGACAGGTTAAATCGGTCGTCGTGAGTGGCCGTGGCCGTGGCCGAGGGAAGAGAGCCAAGCAATCGCAAGTCAGCGAAATTGGAGACGGCATATTGGGAGGGGCTCGATTTGTGAACTTTTGATTCGCGTCACTACCATTCATCCACAGATCGATGCCCACCATTCGTCAGCAATTGCAGCCAAAGGTAACACTGGGTTAGATATCAGTGTAGATGTATTATTGCTGACCTCTTGAGGCCGCGTATGACGGGAGTCGGATAACACTCCCCTGGGTAACTTCTTGGAACGTCGGTGTTTTGAATATTCGCCACCAGGCACGGACAAGCACCCTTATGACCGCCGTCCCCCGAACTCCAAAGTTTGGCCGGAAAAAGGGCTATCGAGGACCCAAAGAGCGAACGTACGTCAGGGTATTAGTAGATTCAGATTCGTCCGTGGAATGAGGACTGATGCATCTATCCAGCGTGATCATGAATGTATCCATGCCCGTCCTACTCATGAGTTCGGACATCGTCATCGATGAGAGTCATCGTCTCAGAGGGGAGATGGGATCAAACTGGATAGATGGAGATCCGAAGTATCTTTGAGCGGGTTTCCAAATAGAAACCAAAGTTTTCCTTGATCTCAAAGGCGTAACGTCAGGTGGATGGCGCATGTCAATCGAGGGGACTAGGTGCTCACTGGTACCTTCACTAAGAAGGATCGATACCCTTGACAAGCAAAAGAGGAAACATCAGTGGACGATATGAAAGCCACGAGGATGGGTAGTCAGCTCCATGCGAACACCTGAATCTGCCCATATATCCAGGAAATGTGGGAGAGTGTACGGAACTTGGGGGAACTAAGAGGGGTGGAATAACACCAAAAAGCGTCCAGATAAGTCCTAATCATAGCGTAATTCTAGAAGAGGTGAAAATACAATTATCGATAAGCATATACAGTCGAAGTAGGATGCCAGGCTTGTGATACACGATGAACATTGGGCGAAAGTCGCATTGTCAAAAGGAGGGTCGGGTCGGGTCTGGTGGGTACTTGAACAGGGCTGGGTCTAATGGCGTGGGGTTGGGCTTGCGGTGATCACCAGCAAGGAGCATAACGAGAGCAGGGCTGGAAGTGAATTATGGTGTCGGTCCTGGGGCACCGTCAGGGGGAAGTAAGGAGTAAACTTACCTCGGCCTCTGCATCACGAGCAATAGCCCCAGAGTCGGGAACGGGACTGGCAACGACGGCGAGGCCTAAGTGACAGTGGATGCGGGTGAGCATGGGGAAGACAACAGAGGTAAGAGAACGCACAATTTGACAAAACGAGAACAGCAACGGCGGTGATGACCTTGAAGAATTGCATGGTGAAGGAGAGAATTCGGCTGCCGCGAGCTAGTGAAAAACCTGAAGTTCCTGACTGGACAATGAGACCAGTTGACTTGGGCTCGACCTATTTATAATTTTTGCCTTGGGAAAAAACAATGTGCATTCTTTGTTTGACAGGACGAATCGAGTTGTACGGGAAGATGTGCCTTGGTCCGGACTTTCTTTCCCGATTTAGGCACGACGGTAGACCGTGCAAACTAATACCGAGGCTGCCTTAAATCCTCCAGCAATACTGAGAACGAGAATATTCCATCGCCAACTACTCGTGAGCTTTTTAGGCTTGAGACCTGAGTATTAAATTCTCTGCAAGGGGCCCAGTTAAGGCTCTCTAGGGGAATGGTTTTGCAGACAGATATCCTTGGCTCTTTCGTACAAAGTCCCCGAGTCTGATGGGACCCCTGACAAAATACTAATTTTGGACCGATACGGGATTGATGAACTGCCAAGACTTCGTCGGCGGCCAGGATCAATTTGAATTGGAAACGACGAGCGAAACCCTGTCGGACAGAACAATTGGACAGATGACAGCAGCTTGGGAGGTTACGATTGCCAAAACGCTCATAAAATGCTTAGCCCACTGGCCTGAAACCCGTATTGCTGTCCAGTCGGGGCTACACATAGATCAGGGCGGCGGTCCTTACCTCAAAGTACGGTTTAAAGTGGTTCTGAGCTTCAACATATACACTCAGGGTGGCCATAGGGCTGGCCGGGAACTCACATGCAGTTTCCGACGGTGCCTTTGGGGTTTGTCCTCGATAGGTTGAAGATCTAAAGGTAACTCCTCCGTAGTGGAAACTCTTCGGCAGGTGTAGCGCGGGTGGTAATGGTGGCGCGTTCGAGTGAAAGGTCTGCCGCACCAGCAGCCGGCTCCTCAATGATAGAATCAGCCTCGCTCGGAACCATAGTATTGGTACGATTGTGTCTCAGGCGACGAGGACTGCCAGTTGCCAACCTTGGTAGGCTTCGGCCATTCACATCAACGCCGAGGTGCTGAGAGGAAGACGAGATTGAGAGGGAGCACTCCGTCTCACGGTGCTGCATCTGCATCTTTGGGGAATGGCTGAAATACAAAGTGGACGTGGAGTGAGGACATTTCTTCCTTAGCTTTATTCCCTCCCGTGGCGCTTTGGAATGCGTCGCACTGACCAGCGTGTGTAAAAAAAAGAGTTTACAATGCAACATTTCTGAAGCCGATCAACATCAACTTCGCCCCCGATTTCACGGCACATAGCTCATCTCCGTCGGACCTTTGTTACCGGTACAACCATTCACCAGATATACTTAATATGAGGGAATGACTGGCGCGTGTACTCCTGCTGCAGCTGCATGATCAACAGCTGTGACAGGTCCCAGGCAAGCCGTCCCCCAGCAACCATGAGCATCCTGAACAGGTGATTCAACATCACGTCGCCGAAGTACCTACGCTGCTCATAGATACAACATTACTTGTCAAGGGGACGCTGGCCCTTTTTATCATCCTTCAGCCTTCGATGTACCGGCTTCACCGTCTTGACCGCAAGGACGTGATAACCTCCCATTCGGGGGGGTTGAACGGAATAAACAGAGAAATATCCCTGTAACTGTAACGAGCTAATCAGCGAAGCAGGTGATGATAGAATTTTAGCGGGGTAGAACGTCGATATCCTTGAGCCCCGAAATGGTCGCTGGATACCTCGATGATTTGCTAGACCTCGAGAACGAATCAAGAACGCCATTACGATCCATGATATCTGATACATCCTAACTCGAGTCTTGCGCATGCCGGAACTGGTCAGGAGCGTGGGTAGGTGGGTACTTAGGTAGGTAGTCAACTAGTCACGGCGCAAGGTCTCATTCCGGAACGGGCCTAGTAACCCGCCGACTTCTGTCGGAATAGACTGGGCCCAACGTTTGCTCAACGTCGCCCACTTATCGATCATCCTCGAAGAGAACGAAGAGAAACTTTATTCGGCAGTGGCATATACATGGCCATGGGAAGAAAGGAAGCCGAGACTTGATGTTGGGATGGACTGGGAAGTATGTAAATGGAGCTACGTGACTACTTTCAGATGCTTACAGGCACTGGGAATAGAACTGGTTAAGCGCCTGGCAGGTGGATCCGGACTGGCAACAAGTCGCACCACTCCAGCCCTGACCCCCGCACTGACCGTAGCGGGCAGCACAGTTTCCGCTGGGAGTCGGAGTAGGGGTATTGGAGGTCGTACTCGTGGGTGGGCTGGTGGTGGTGGTGGTGGTGGTGGTCGGTGGATTGCTGACCCCCTCGTTGATGGCACGGGTCCAGAAGTCCCAGGTTTGGGTGGCCATCCAGTTTTGACCGCTAGGCGAACCGATGTGATCTCCTCCGTGAGCGATCCACCAAACGGGATACCCAGCACCGCACGAGTACTCCGTCTTCATGTAGTTGCTGTCGGCGCCACGAGGGGGCTCTGGGGCGTTCTTGGACTGGCAGCCATTGACGCGAAGGTATCGATCACGAAGTCCACGGCCCTGGCTGACATTGAGAACGGAGTCTTGCACACCGTGGATACCAAGGTAGGCAATCTTGGTCTCACCACCGCTGCAACCGCTGAGCTGTGCACCTGCGATAACCGACACGGCGCGGAAGACGTCTGCGCAGTGCACACAACGTCAGAAGGAAGCTCAGAGATGAGATCGTGGTACTTACTAGCGTGAGAGCAAGCGAGCGAGTACGACATTCCACCCCCATAACTGAAACCAGTTGCGAAGATTTGTTTCTCATCGACGCACAGGGTGTTCCGCATCTCCGTCAAGATCTGATCAACGAAGGTCGTGTCACGGTTGTTGGTGTTAGCCCAACCACTGTCGAGGCCGTTGGGGGCGACGAAGATCGCAGACTCTCTGGCGAGGTCACGGAGACCGTAGTAACCGGGGGCGACGTTGTTCATATTACCACCCAGCCAGTGGAAGCCGAATATGAGTTTATACTCCTTGTTGGGATCGTAATTGGCGGGAACCTGGAGGATGTACTGTCGGTTGCCGACGGATTTAGTCCCGCTCGAAGGTGGGCTCCTGCCGCAGCCCGCGGTGGCGGCAATAGCACCCTGAAAGGCTGCAGCAAGGACGAGGAGAACGGTGACAAACTGCATGGTAGAGACGCTAGGCGGGGTACTGGTGAGCCAATGTGCCGGCAGAAAGTGCAAAAGAGAATTGACCCATTGAGGCTAACTTATACCGACAGAGGAACTCGAGAATGGGATCTCGAGGAGCATTGAACCTTGGTTCATCCGAATTTGCGCCCATTTGTACCATGGTGTTGACCACGGGATGGTGCCAAATTGTTTAGGCCACCTGTGCTTTGCGCGGCTGCAGATACATGGAGGCTAGAAGATCGACCTCGGATGATTGGGCGCGACGCTCGCGCGCGGACAGTTTGCCTAACTGGGCGGAACTACGTCACGACAGCACGATAAACACTCTCATCGGCAGGCAAAAGGCAAAAACGCACGTATGTCTTCCCAGCCATGTTAAATCTGAATGCCTCGTTGATTGGAAGCGTGTAATCCTCTTTTCCGCAGCGTCGAAACGGATTGAACATCCGCTGCGCGATGCGGAGAGACAGCCTATCACCGCATGTCAATGGACCACTTCTGAATCTTTCCCCATGACCACTTGGATCTTTGCGAGCCACGACTAGTATGACATGTGAGGTTTATCTTGAAGCGTCACAAGTAATTCTCGAGGCAAAAGCCTCGTACCACGAATCCTTCCATGCCTTTATCTCGGACACTTAATATAAAATAAGCACTCTGCGGTTGGTGGTGTTATCGTAGAGGACGTCGGCGGGACTATTATAGACGTCTTGTTTTCTCCTTCAGAAAATTTCGGCAAATCCCATAGTGCTTCTTCATAATCTCGTCCTCATCGCGTGCTCGTCATCCTCGACGTTGGCACCACGAATGCTGTATCCCTCTATTTCTATGCCTGAGCCGCCACCATTTTGCGTTGTTATCCTATCTAGTACAGATTCAATATTTCGAAGGATTTTAACTGTAGTTTAATGAATTCAAAGAGGTGAAGAAAATGGTAGATAGGACAGATGGGAAGCAAAAGAGATAACTTTAGCTCGTTCTCGTTGGTTAGGTATGAATAAGAGAAAACACATGACGAATTGTACCCCAGATAGGGCCTGCACAGTATCTGCCTTCCGTATGGGCATTCGACATTTCGCCGGAGATAAACTTCAGAGGTGATCACGCTGGTGATGAATCTCCACACAAGGAGTCAGGAAACGACGCGTGCACAAAACGATTCTCCCGGTAGTACTACTTACCATTCGTGGCAGGTCCATCTTTCCAGTGATCCAGAGAATGCTAGTGCTGAGGCTGCCCTCTTCAGCATTCTCACGGGATTCCGAAGCGGTTCTCGTAGTCGTGATCAGTTTCGAAGAGTTGTACTTCCTCGATTCTCAGTTAATAGACTTGAAACAGTATTCATGGCTGTTTGTACAAAGCTTATGTATCAGAGTCTCCTCCGCGCGAGCCGCACCCATTTTTCCGAGGTCAATCTTGCGACATCTAGTCGTATGCCTGAGGTGGTTGGCGTCCTCGGAAGATTCAAGACGGGCGCGGCGGGCGCGGGGGTCACCTTGCTTATCTTTGTACGAACAGCTAAAATTTCTCGGAGAGAATCCGGAGCCCTTGCACTACTTAATGACCTTCAGCCATCGTCTTACTAGCTCAGTGCTTCCACCATGATTTTCACCCTTGTCCTAGTTTCTGCTCTTATATTCAACTCAGCCAGAGCCGTTCCGCCTTTCGGTCAATGTAAGTTGATTTTGGGCTTGAGTTCCCGCCCGCCAGTCTGATTCCAACCTATGTAGGTGGCGGTCAGGGCTACGCTGGTTCGACCGAGTGTGACTCCGGATACGTCTGCACCAAACTCAACGATTGTACGTTTGGAATCTCGCCGCTAGAAATACCTGCCCTCACAAAATCGTTGCAGGGTATTCGCAGTGCCTGCCTGGAAGCAATACAGCTGTGCCAACCACCAGCACTCCGACGACGACACCAACATTCACTCCGACGACGACGACGACGACTAGCACCTCGACCGGGACAGCAGGGCCTCCGGCAGCTAGCATCCCAGCTGGAGCTCTGACTCGGTTGAGCAACTTTGGAACGAACCCTTCAAACGTTGCGATCTATGTGTATAAGCCTTCGAGCGTGAAGCAGAACCCCGGCTTGCTCCTTGCTTTGCACCCATGTGGCGGCACTGCCCAGGTACCAGAACATGATCTTCATTATCCATTCGTACTTTCTAACTCTATTCCGGCTACATTTAGCAATATTTCAGCGGTTCTGGGTTCCGTCAGCTCTCTGACCAACGAGGCTTCATTGTCATCTATGGTTCTGCCGCAAACGATCAGAACTGTTGGGACGTCACTGGCGCGAATTCGCTCACCCACGACGGTGGGGGCGACTCTAGAGGTCTGGCCTCTGCAGTGCGCTATGCCTTATCTAACTGGGGCATCAACCCTGACAAAGTCTTCGTCACTGGTACCTCCTCTGGCGCGATGATGACGAACGTTATGGCGGGCGTATACCCTGAGCTCTTCAGAGGAGGTGCTGTGTTCGCCGGCGTTGCGATGGGTTGCCTGTCCCGAGGCAACGCTCCCGTCTTCCCTGCAGACCCGTGCGCAGCTGGACAGGTTAGCCGCACTGCACAACAGTGGGGCGACCGCATTCGCCAGGCTTATCCAGGATACACTGGACCCTATCCTAAGATGCAGCTGTGGCACGGAACATCGGACCCTGTCCTCAACTTCACCAACCTCAACGAAGAGGTCAAGCAGTGGACTAACATCCATGGGTATTCCCAAAGTGCGACAACGACAAGCAACGGCGTTCCTCGTCAGAATTGGTCTAAGGCGGTGTATGGGTCGGGCCTCGTGGAGGGTTATACGGGTCAGGGATCTGGTCACGGTTTGCCGGAGTCTGGTACTGAGTCGACGGCGATTGATTGGTTCGGATTGTGACGGATTGGACTTTTGTGTCAAGTATTATGCGTCCAGATGTTTAATTACAACGACTTCGGCCGAACTTCGACTCTGGAGAGCTTTCCGTTGATAATCAGGTGAAGGGTGAGTCTCGCTCCCCTCTCCCCATCTGCTGGGCGGCCTTGGCTATGGCGCAAAGTTTTGAACATTTCTTTGCAAATACGTCTGCACTACCAGACGCTTTGTGCTCCACTTGTACTCACTGCTGCGATCTCCCTCGAAGACTGGGCAAAAGATCGGCACCGACCTTGTGTTTGGCCTTAGCAAGCTGTTGACTCTCTAAAGGTTATGAAGCGACTGGCAGCGATTGCTATAATACACCTCTGGCAGCTCATGTCATCCGATAGCTTCGTCTTCTCTCTCTCACGCCTCAGGCTAATATGACGCCTGGTAATATGGTGGCGCCAAAACAACCAATACACTTAGGTCTAGGTAGGCCTTTTCTACCTCTGTGATCTGGGGTGACGTTGGATTGACAACTGGTGTAAGATGTTGAACTGTCTCTGAGGATCTGCTGACATATTTGCAAAACGCCAAGTTTTCGATTATACATACACCCTATGCATGCTTAATGGTCATCTTTGCGGAAGTTTCATGACTGGAGAAGCTACTGGTATTGTACAACCTTTACAGACGACCAACCGATTCTGATCCTTCGAGTATCAGTGTATCAGCCGGACGGGTACCTCTATCCTCTAATGTTCTCTTCTTCTTCCCTGTGCTTCTCTTCCATACTTCATCGCAACAATATCCCCAGCAAACGAGTATGATCACCTTCTCCTCCTATTGCCTGACTAGCTGACTTGTGTGGACTCTCACCGAGGGCGCCTACGATATTCAAGAAATGTCTGCACCCTGGTTAGCCGGGATGTATTGATGAACGATTATGAGAGGAGTCTGTTTCAGTGTTTAAAGAGGGATGCCGAGGATGAGCCACTTATGTCAAGTGTCTGTTTTATTTCTTACTCGTACATGTTCTTTGTTTCTCTTTCGGGATTTACCGAAGTGGAGAACCCAAGTTCTCTTTCGAAGATGGAAGGAGAAAGACCATATATAGTATGCGCTCAATTTGCATTTGAATCTGATGGAGAAGGGTTCGATGAAGCTTGATAAGCGGGATTTGAATGTTCTCGAGGTACGTGTGAGGCGTTTGTAGAGGAAGAGAAGAGACAATAAATGTGTGCTGTATCGGCTCAGACAGACACCTAATCTGGTTGTTAGTATACATAGAGGAGTATCGCTAGATATTCGACGTCAATGTGCAACTCTGAATGAACCTGGAGTCCACGTCTGGCTCTAATTAGTATTCTTCATAGACACGCAAACCTCGAGTCGTACCTTTACACCAGCCCGAAGAAATCGAGCGCAACTGCCTCCTGCCCAGAACCGGACTCTGGCAAACCGTGACCTGCGCCCTGGCCCGAGAATCCCTGGACCTGTCCAGTGCCGTATACTGACTTGGTCCAGTTATTCCTGGGCGTATTCTGCTGAACGCTGGTGGCGGTCTGCGAAATCCCATGAACGTTCGTCCACTGCTTTATCTCCTCTGCCAAGTTGTTGTAATTCAGCGCTGTATCTGCGGTCCCGTGCCAAAACTGCAACCTAGGATAGGGACCGGTATATCCTGGGTAAGCCTCCCTAGCCCTATCACCCCACACCTGGGCGGTCTGGTTCTTCCTACCAGCTTGGCAGTCGTCCATGGGGAACTGCGGCATGTTGGCGGTGAGACAGCCAAGTGCGCTTCCAGCGAAAGCCGCTCCACCCTTGAAAAGGTCAGGATAGGCACCTGAGAGGACGTTGACCATCATAGCTCCGGAAGAGGTACCGACAACGAAAACTTTCTCGGGATCGACGTTCCAGTTGCTAATGGCGTACCGAACGGCATTAGCAATACCAAGGGAGTCACTGCCACCGTTGTGAGTGAGAGAGGCACGGGAGGTGATGTCCCAGCAGTTCATGTCGTTGGGAGCCTGGCCGTAAAGAACGACGAAGCCTCGTTGATCGGCCAGAGCGCGGAATTGTGTGCCGGAGAAGTAGGCCTATGGATGATAATTTATCAAGCTCTGTTCGTAGAAGAGAGGCGTAGGATGTGGTGACATACCTGTGCAGTGCCACCACAGTAGTGGAGAGCGACGAGGAGAGCAGGGTTGGGACCTTTGACGTTGGTAGGTCTATAAACATTCATACCGATGTTGGTAGGGTTGGTCCCGAAGTTCCTGAGAGGCGTCATAGTACCAGCTGGGATGCTCATAAGCGGGTTAGAGGACGGAACAGGTCCACTAGTGGAAGTCGTGGTGGGAGTGGGAGTGGGAACAATCGTTGTTGGGACACTCGGCGTGGTTGTCGTCGGAGCGGCCGTGGTAGATGCCCCACCAGGCTGGCATTGTGAATACCCTAAGCATACGTGCTATGGCGTCAATATCCATAGATCATGGTGGCTGATATACCCTCTTACAGTCATTCAGCTTCACACAAGTGTAACCAGGATCGCATTGTGTTGAGCCAGTGTATCCAGTTCCACCGCCTATAGAGGTTGGGTGAGTGATCAGCGCTCGACAGCTCAAGCAAGGATGTCCCTTACATTGGCCGTACGGCGGCACGGCGAAAGCGGGAATGACGAGTGACAGTGTAGCAAGGGTAATAAGAGTGGGAGAAACCATTCTGTTCGTGTTAATGAGCAGATCTTGAGACTCTAACCTCCTTATATACTGATTTGTTAACCGAGCTCTTCCCGAAGATGATTTCCATTCTCTTCTAAGCTAATTTTGCAGTATGCTTTCGTACAGATCTCCTTCCGACGCTCGCCAGTTGAATGAAAGCGTTTACAATTCCTGTTTCACGAAACGGCTGACAGCGCTTTGTGGGTCGAGACCGCAAGCGCCAGACAACTTGAATGCATTGGCTATAGTAAAGGTCACAGTCGTCCTTCCGTTACGAAGAGCAGTCCGCTAGGACCTGAACTCAACAGCTTCGGTGCCGTAGCATTCTTGTGGCATTTTGTCCGGAATCTTTTTCTCAGGTGTCAATATCAGAATAGACAAATGCCAGAATCGGCGATTTTCTCCCCTGAGCTTCTCGCCCTCATGTCCGAAAATTGCTCAGGCCAATCTTATTATTTTGACCCAGGTCTGTCCGTTTTTTCTTCCGGTTGCAAAACAGAATCAACAAAAATGTGCGTAGAAAGTGCCTCAGGCTTTTTCTAGGTCTCCTTACCACAGTCGCTACGGTACACTTCAAGAATTGCGACCCTATCCCGGAGAATCGATCACAACTTTCCTCGGATACAGATGTACGCACCCATCGGCACCGGATTGTCATATGGCTGAAGGGATACCAGTTTCAAGACCGACGAGCTAAGCGAACCATCGATGGAGCTACAAAGAATAAGCTTCAACGCTTCTGAGTTTGATTCGTTACTGCCTCATTCAAAGGCTCGTCTTCTCAAGACGGAGTAATTCGGTGAAGAAGGAGGGCGGAGCCGTACGGACCGCCAGTGAGAGTTCTCCTTGATCAGAGGTCACACGAACTAGTTCTNCCCCCGGAGCCATACGGACCGCCGGGAAGAGTTCTACCGTGGACCCGTTCAGTTGCGTGGGGCTGGTATGCTCTAGGAGAGGTGAAAAAAGGGCAAAGAAAAAGATACCCTATTACACTAACTTTGGATAACACCTTCACAAATGGGTCGTTCGAACACGAATCGATCATTCATCCTTCACGAGTCAAAGATACTTTATCGCTCGGGAGATGCTGTATGATCGCGTCTAGCTTCTTCGCGCGATTCTCGAACTTATTCCGAGGTCTCCAACTCCAATTTAGACAGTGATTGCGGCATTTCATTGGGAAATTGTAAGGTAGGGCTCACCAATGATATCAGAGATCACGGTGAAAGTAGCGGTAGTAATTTATAACGATGTAAATCGAGAGATATGAGCTACATCTGCCCAACGGAGCAAATGGACGATGAATATGACAAGGCTTTGGAGAATAAGAGCGTTGGAAGCCTCAGGGATGAAGGAACATATAAAAGTCAGGCTCGGCTGTGAGCTGAGAGGGGCACCAGGGCTTAGTACAGAAAAGGCATGGACAAAGCTCTCTGAAAAGTCAGCGATAGTAGTTTCAGAACCACAACCGTGCTTGGCCTACGGTGATCCACGAAGAAAGTCTTCGTCGTTCAATTCTCGTCTCAATTCTCAACACATTTTTTTATCGATGAGAGCGAGAAGCAGGAATGGTTAATCTATTGCTACTCCCAATTTGGACTGTTACGCTGGATTGTTCATATTCTTCCTCTTCCAAGCTCTCAATTGCATCATTGAAGAGGTGGCAGGTTGTGTCGTAGCACTCGACACTGCCTCCTCGGTATAGTCCACATCTTCATCTCTGTGTGTTGAACAAGTTTCTCTCTATTTTCTTTCGAAAGTGGAGCGAGAGGCTCTCATCAACCACGGAAGACAGCGGTTTCATTACCTTGACCAGCGTCTAATAATCTGTGTGGCGACAGTGTCCACGTCCAGGAAAGCCCTAGATCTATGGGAATCGTGGTCATTTTGTATCAGACGATCGGGGCAAATAGCTTTTGATGTCGTATGTGTGGACAATTCAGATGTAGATGTAGAAAAGCGACTCAAGATCGTCCAGATGGTCGTGGATGCTATAGGCTGATGAGTTGAAGGTGCTAAAGAATTCCCGCCACCGCAAGGAACACCCTTCGTCCCACCTTTTGCGCGGGTCTGCGTTAGCGAGCTCGCGGTTCAAACACACAGAGAAGCCGTGGGGGCTGAGCTTGTGCAGTGATACTTTGGCATCGACACGAGGCTCGGCATCACGCACCCTATTTGACTCGGTGATCCATCTCCTCGGCCCGCTGTCAGTGGGCAGTTACCATGTTGTTTGTCAACTATGCTGACCAAGGGGACACCAGCGGGGATATATCTCAGAAATACTGGCCCGCTGCAGAAAAAGACAAGATATACTTACTGAGCATCAGGAGGCGAATCATAGGGCGGATCGACAAGCACTACTAGTCAGTCTAGTCTACGGCCCGGTTATCAAAGACCGTGCCCATCGCGATCGATTTTTTCAATCATAGTATATGTTGCTATTATTGTGCCTCGATGAGGCTGGTAGCGATTTATAACCAAGATCAAGGCAGGAAGTATTTGCGCTGCGCGCTGTGGGGCGGAGAGTGGGCCTCCCGGGCCCTGGAGCCATAGCCTTGAGGGGCTAACAAGAAACAATCAGTCACAACAACACCACTGCGATCATCGCCACCACAATGCGTTCTCTTCTTCCCAATACCAATAGGACCTCTTCTCAGTCTTCATTGTCTTCGCTATACGTCAGCAATATACCCTTCATCTCTGGAACAGATTCTGCTAGGGGTAACCGCGGGTCATTGGGAAGACATGATGAAGCAGACCCGGTCATTGTCACTTTGGTGTATGATAACAACGATATGCTGGGCCTCACGTCGTTGAAGGCTTACAGTGAAATGCGAGATTCATTTGGGCCTCGTATATCGCCGAATGGCTCGTTAACTGGAAGGTGAACAAATCACCCTCTTGGCATGAGGATGCGTCCGACCAATACTAGACGGTCCTAAATTGAACATGGGAGAACCTTTTAACATATCGCCACGTTCACTGGAAGCATTAGAACGGTGATATATAAAGGACTCGAGAATATCTCTCTGGCTCTGTGCTGTTCCACTCAGCATGCTGTCGGTGAGAGTCTTTCGTCTTGTGGCTGCGGCCCTTGCTTTTCAATCCTCGCTGGCTCTTATCCGTTTTCCGTGCTCTCAACTCGTTACCGAACGCTTTGACCCGTAAGCCCGAGTAATTGCTCGAACTTATCACAATCCTTGAACTAACGCCGCTTTGGCACAGTTTAGTAACCCCTGGGGTCGTTTNCCCCCCATCTTCACCAGATTGTTGGCGGGGTACGTTTCCCGTAAACTTCAGATTGACCAATCACCGACCCTCTCCACTTAGAACGCGTAAGTCAAACAAGGCCAAGCTCTTCAGGCTACTGAGCTCACCAAGCTGCTTTTTCACCGTGCAGCTTCAACCTCTCTATGCACCCTGACAATGACCTTCCCGCTCTTTCGACCTGTACTACTTGTCGATTTGTAGAGGACAAATCCAACTACTGGACCGCTGTCATGTACTTCAAGCATCCAAATGGAAGCTTCATTCGGGTAGGCCCTTGACTCATTCTAACGGTCACATTTGAAGCGGATCTATCTCCCCTCCGCAGGTTCCTCAAGTTGCCAATCATAACACCGGGCCTGGGTATCAGAATGGCGGAATGACGGTCTATTACTTCCAACCACGAGCTCCAACGAAGAACCTGAATATCGTCGCTTTCAGAAAGGTTAAGAACTTCACCGTCCTTCCTTGTGCTTGCCTCACGAATATCAGGGCTTCCGTATGATTGTGGGACATCCTAATCGCAGGGTTAACGACATCAACCCAGATCTGACAGAAGAGAAGGCTACGTCATTCAGATGCTTCACTTCCCCCTCTGACTTAGGGTCTGGAACGCCCAGCGCTGGCCCTGAGGATTCCTTCGACCTCCCTAAGAAACCTTGTGCCGGGGGCATCAGATCCAATATATTCTTTCCTCAGTATGTATACTCATATGCCTCCTGTGATCGTGTGTCCAAGCCCTCATATGTCTTTACCTCAGGTGCTGGGATGGTGTCAATCTAGATAGCGAAGATCACTCGGTCAGCCCTTGGTCCATACTTGAGCTTCAGCCAGTCGCTGATGCTCTCATTAGAGCCATGTAGCACACCCGCGTGGGGAAAAGTCGCCTGAAGGTCTCCAATTCTTCGGAACAGATTGTCCAGATACGCACCCAGTGCGGCTTCCCTTGCTTTTCCTGGAAATCGTTTGGGACACCCGACCATTCAACGATCCGGCTCTCTGGCCACAGGATGGAAGCCAGCCATTCGTATTTAGTATGGGCGATCCGTAAGCTTCGCCCAGCTTGGACATTGCGGACTCAAGATTAACTGCATCATAGAACCGGATTTGGGCAGCATGCTGACTACGTCTTTGGCTGGGAGGGCGATTCTCTCCAGCGAGCCATGGCGGTGTGCACCGGAGGCGACGGCATCCCCACTAACTGCCCTGCCCTCACTGTCCAAGATATGGATAGTATGAACAGGTGCCGCCTCCCAGCTGTCGTTCCTGAAGTGGTTGAAGAAGCTTGTCAGTGACATTCCGTTCGACCCATAGTCCAAGCTGACCGACGATGCCCTAGATATCGAGAGGCTTCCAGGGTGCAATCCAATCCAAGATGGTCCTGCATCAGCGACTCTGATTCCAGATTGCGATGCTCCGGCGACGACTACACCAGCACCAGCCACGAGCGTTCCTCCTGCCATTGTCACACCAGCGTGGACTGTGTGTCACTCAGGCCCAGGCAGCGAGTATTTGGTCCCGAACTGTGACTCGATTCCTGTCACGACCTCCGTTCAAGCCCCAGTCGTGACGCCAGTGTGAGCTTGCTGAGAATTCGAAATCGAATGCATGGTTTCATTGGTCAAATCTTATCGTATCTGATATGTTCTTCATCCAATCATACTGCTTTGAAGGCTTCACTCTTCCCACATCAGCGAGGATAGAGCTCCTGAGTGACTGTACCCGCGGCCCGGCCGGACTCGACACGGTCCCTTTGCTTGTTTTAGCGCTCGTCACCACCCTCCACAACAAATGATGTCAGCAGACGTCGCTATGAGCTCCAGTGCAATCAGCCTGTCCAGTTCGTTCCCTTCCTCCATGACTTACCAGCAGAAACCAGAGGAGCTTCGGATAGACCTTTCAAGACAGAGACTACTCATGTACGCTCACGATCACTCTATTCGCACTATTGACATGCCTCACTCCCAGCATCACGATTGATAGCGGCCCAGATGACCCACTTCCACGGTGCGCACATACAGTCTGCGCTTCTTATCTCCCTATTCAACTCTCGGTTTAGCTTTCATCCGAGGCCAAAGGCTGTGATGGTCATTCCCATTTACCATGACGAAGATGTGGTTCGAGATCCAACGCTGAAAGCCGGCGACCTTCGCAGTCATAGCAAATCACGAGGTACGTCATTTTTGTCGCTATCTCTGTTCTTCGCTCAACGCAGTCATCCAGATTTCTTGAAGTCCTTGACTCACTCTATCACCCACCGCCCAGGAAACAGGCTCAGGCGCCGATACTCCTCATATTCCCCTCCACGAAGGGAGCGCGAGTACTCGAGGTCACGGTCTCGAGCTCGATACCCAGAATATCAACGATATCCATATACCAGCACCGAAGCGTCTTCCTTTGAACCCAACCGTGGACGCTCGCGCTCGAGGCATAGGTTATCTCACTCCTACTATCCGGCCCAGGGTTATGAAGATAGGGCAAGGCCACCGAACGACCCTTTAGCAATTAACCCTCCGAACTACCAGGTTCAGGCCACCCATCCGACGCACGCCGGGCACACGCCGTATGCCCCACCCTTGGAGATCTATGGAGGCAATGCGATTGCAGGAAGCGTAGATAGTCGAGCTCGCCCCCCGAACGATCCTTTAGCGCAGAACCCTCCGAATTACCAGATCCAAGCGACTCAGAGTCATGGAGTAGGCCATGCGCCGCTGTATCCTCCAACAGCGCATGGCCATGGCACGCTTTATCCGCCAACTGCCGTCCATCACTCGACCAGCGGTGGTCCCGTGGTTCCAACATTCGTTGCTGGTGCTGTTGGACCGATAGTCCCTAACATCATCCAGCATAGTACTTCGGGAACTCAGCATGACGCCTTACAGCAAGCTATTCAGGATTATTTGAGGATTCTGCCTACGAATCCTCGGTGGTGCGCGTCGAGGTGTAATGGGAGGAAGAAAGCTGTTTGTGTGAGTCTCCTTTTGAGCTCATAGCCAGCAGTATATATGATAACTCGCAATGCTACTGCACAATGCCAGATCGGTATCAATTACATTGGACAGAGGAATCCTCTCAAGGGATGTGCAAACGATGCCAGGGGTGTACGAGATTTTCTGATCCGTGAGTTCTCAACCGAGTTCTGTAACGTCCACTCACATCTTTTTCGGTGTACAGAGAGATATGGATTCCATCCGCAGAACGTTCTTCTGCTGACGGATGATGACCGTCGAAATACTTTACCTACGCGTAAAGAGATGTTCAAAGCGTTCATGTGGCTTGTCCAGGGTGCACAGAAGGACGATTCCCTGTTCTTTCACTGTGGGTACCTTTCGATCATATGATTTTCCGACCTGGGATTGACGGAGATGCTGGGTCAGATTCCGGTCATGGAGGTCAATCCGAAGATGCAAGTGGTCGAGAGGCAGATGGCATGGATGAAAGTGGGTCGATCTCTTTTTACTGATTAAAATGGGTGTTCAAACCATGTTCCTCAGCAATATATCCTGTTGATCATGCGAAGGCGGGAGACATTATTGACGACGAGCTTTATCAAGCTCTTGTTGCAAAATTGCCACCTGGATGTCGCCTTACGGTACGCTAGATATTGAAACTATGAAAGCCCTCAAAAAGACTCATTCCCCGCCTACTGCTCCTTTCCATCAAGGCGCTATTCGATGTGAGCCCGGTCCTTGCTGCATCGTCACGTAACGGATGCTCATTGTTTGCCTAAATACAAGTCCTGTCATTCAGGAACCGTACTCGGTAAGTGTTTTGGACTTGACACTCTGCAAGCGCCGCTAACAACCTATTAAAGATCTGCCATATCTCGTAAGTCAATTCGTGCGCGTATCTTGTGGCAAACAATTCTTATCTGTCTCGACCATAGCACTCAGCGCACGGTCGCCTGCGAAACATGAAGCATATTTCAAGGCGAGCGCGAGAGCGAGGTGTAGGGCCGGGAGGAGACGTGGTATGTCTACTCAAAACATTCGACGAATTAGAGATATTGACGGATGACGGACGTTCAGATTTGCTTCTCTGCATGCAAAGATGACGAAACTGCTGCTGACACCTTCAAAGGAGGAGTGGCTGTTGGCGCCATGAGTCATGTGGGTCGTGGTCTTGCTACCTTTCTTCTTGGTCAACGTATTTGACACCGACGTTCGCCTACAGGCCTTGATTCGAACTTTGAAAACCAGTACAAACCAGACCTACGAAGAACTTCTTTCTCATCTCCGAGATATTTTGATACCTCAGTACGATCAGAAGGCCCAGATCAGCTCCAGTCACCCTTTGGTATGGCGCTTTTATCGTCTCTCTTGGAGTGACTACTCACGTAGATCGTCCTCCGCGCAGAATTTGAATGAGAAGTTTGCGATTTAACTCGGGACAAAGCGTCAATGGTCGTGATCAAGCGACAAGCGACACCAACTGTAAATTTTAGCTAGGTATAAAGATAAAACAGGGCGTTCCATGCGACTGTAACTCCTGATAAGAGCTGAACCGGACCGTCCAAGCGCCCAATTAGCTATCTCCGTTGTTCACCTTATGAGAAAAACTTCACCTCGAAATGGGTGGTGTGTCCAAAGCGGACAGTTTGTTGGGAAAGAAGTGAATCCAAATTCTGTACTGACGAGCTGACAGATGACCGAAAGAGGCTGAGGGTGGGATGCCGTCAGTAGAATTGTTTCTTGAAGTGATCATCAAATGAAATAGATTCAGATGCAGTTATAACCGTAGCTTCCGGGTTTCTTTTGATGCCTGGAGCGTCGAAGTCGTCCAAGGGCCATATAAGGCCACCGATGAAAGCGTAGTTGATCTCAGCAGAAATTAACAGCTCCCTCGTCCTCAGGGGACTTGAAACTTCGGTGTTATAAAGCACTTTTGTACACTTGGTGATGGTGAGGTACTACGAGGGCGAGATTATACAGGCTAAATTTGATATCTGAATTCTGGATGTCGGTACCCTAGATTCCTCAGCTCATCTTCGGTCTTACCCTCCATTCTGTGATCTCGCTCTCCCCTATCTCTTTTCCTATTTTCCCAGCGGATATACAAGGCTGTGGCGCTAACGATTGCACAAATGATTGACGTCGATGCAAGATTGGCAAGATTCCCTTTTCGGTAATCCGGGGCATCCGTTGGAACGTAGGTCCATACACTGCGAAAGGATTAGTGGGAGGCAAGACCAAAGCAAGTGGGATAGAACGAACGCCATGACTGCACCAATAGCGCCAATCCCAGGAATTGCGGCGGTAACGACTGCACGCATGGTATCGGGCGCTGAATTGTCTGTTCCCCAGGTCACAAGCTGAGTGAAAAATGCCGTGAATCAGAAAAGGTTTCCGACAAAAAGTGCACAAAAGGTTGCATACCATCGGACCTCCGACAGATCCTCCCATAATCATCAAGAAGCAAGCAGCGTATCTAGAAGGTTTTCAAATTCAACCTTTGCTGAACGATTTTCTGTGGTCACGTCTCCTACCTCGCTTTCGGGTTGCGTGTTGACACTGACATCGCGTATCCAACGACGACAAGAAGCACGTTGTACAGCAGCGGAAGGAACCTCTTTTTGAGTCTAGCACTGATCCAAGCATTGAGGATGACCCATGCGGCGCTGGCAAGATATGGAGGGACAGTTCTTAACTGAACCTCAACGGTGCCTATGAGATTGTTCACTCTTCGGGGACACCAGGTAATGAGATAGATCTACTTACTGTAGGACCCCTCTATTGAAAGTGTGGTTGATTGTAAGCTTCTGTCATGGTTGAGTAAATAGTTGACGCACGAGCTCGGATCACAGATGGGAGGAAGAGACTAATGCCTTGGAAAGACATGTTCAACATCACAAAGCATAGAGTGCATGCAATCGTCTTTCATGAGAGCGCCCCCAAAGTACGAGGGTAGCCTTAGCCTGCGACCAAACAGGGAGACAGAGGCCTCACTCACAATGGTGTTGAAGGATCGCAGGACCAGCCGTAGTGTTGTCTTCTCCTTCTGGCCCTGGCTCTTGACAATCTGGTCAGCATCGATACGAGCCATAGCAAGCTTCCTCTCCGCTTCGTTCAGTACTCTCGACTTGCTCGGGTCCTCCGGAACGATGAATAAAAGAACCACTCCGAATATCGTTGTGATGAGTCCTAAACGGAAGAGACCGGCATCCGAGTAAGTTCTTTATCAAAAGCTTCGCACTTCGAGAAATTCGTACCTTCGACCAAGAAGATCTGAAGACGTCCGTTTCAATATCATTGTTCTTCATCTTGTGAGTATGTTTGGATAGAACGAGCTCACCTTCCTCCACGTCCTCACGCTTCCCATATCCGGCAACTTCAATAATCCAGAAGCCAATAATCCGCCGACTTGAGCCCACGCCACGACGGGGGCCGTCAATTAAGGGTCCAGATAAGGCTAAACATATTTGCAAGACTTACAAGCGCCTGCGATACTCGGGGCAACCCCGAAAAATATCCCAACTCGAAGGACAAGCTCGTGTTTGCGATAGTACTGTCGATGAAGGAGATCTCGACATCAGTTAACGGAATAGCATATTAGCACAAACAATTACCCTCGAGATGATATACACCAAACCAGACTAACACATGGCCGGCATCAGTCTATGGGAGAGATAGAAGTAAAAGATGACGTACCAGAGTTCCACCCTCCGTGAGGCCCAAAAAGACTCGGCTGGCAAGAAGTCCTGGCATGTTGTGCAGAAATGCCGAAGCCAAGGAGACGACACCGAATCCAATGACGAGGAAAGCCAACCATGTCGAACCAAAGTGCTTGAGAAGCAGGTTGGATGGAATGTCGGCAATGACATACTAGAAGGTGGGTCGATGAGCGTCGTGGTAGGGAGATTTGAAGGGTTTCAGTACTTACGAAAACGTAGAACGTCGTGAGCGCAATGTTGAAGTCAAACCCTTCCATACCGAGGTCTGCTTCGAGACCTGAGACAGCGTGTAAGTAATTGGGTAAGCCCCACGGTCAGTGGCGGGAATACCTGCGACTTTCGCGTTCCCTGTAGAGTGCTCAGCGTTGGCAAGCGATTGGAAAGGAAAGGTATTGGGGCGTACCTATCGACGTCCTGCGTGGCAGCGAGAGGTAAGTAAGCCAGTTGTCCAGAATCAAGCAACGCTCTCGTACCTATCAATGAAGTTGCACATATCTACCAGAACGCAAACAATGGTGAGCTTTGGGGCTCAATGGAGGAAGGTCATCGGTACCGAGGACGTACAAATGGCGGTGAAGAGCGGCAAAAGAATCCAGTCGAGCTTCCGTATAAGCTTCCGCTCAGCCTCCGGGTCGATCTCTGCAGTCTTGTCCTTGGGAGATGCCAGAGACGACGACTGAAGACTGCCAGCCTTTTCGACCATAATTGGCTCTTCCACCTTCTTTTCGTCGATCGGACTGCTACTCATGATATCGGTCAACTGGAGGAGTGACAGGTCTTGAGTATTTGGGGAGAGAGACGAGAGGGGTCGGAGTATCCATTGAGGTATATATCTCTCGTTTAAATAGTTAAATCTCATCATCGGAAAACCATCTCATGACCTGGTCCAATTCGAACGTAAGGCACTGCCAAAACTCTTCTTCGCCTGTTCTGGGACGTATATGTCAAAAAGAGTCGTTGTACCCATGATATGAATGATGAGAAGGATCATACACACAAGAAGCTTATTTATTTGATCATACCGTTGAGAGCCAATGAGGGTGGAGGATAGAGAGTGGTTGGCCAAGATTAGGATCCCCCGAAGATCTGAATAACGGAAGAAGCTCGCGAGCCCAAGAGCCGGACCTAGTAGAAAACTCAAAGCGCGACAGTCGTCTATGCTCGAATTGAGACATACCATGTGCTGAGGGAGCATGCGTGTCTGGGTCGGGGCGGGCTGGGGTAAAGATGGAGCGAACGCCACAACGCTGTCATTAATCAATCTCGCACTATTAATAGAACATAGGTGCCTAGTACTCAACCTTCGCTGTTTTGGCAAAAAGGGAGACCATGACAGGGAGACACGTATGAGCCCATAAGAAAGCCACGAAAGAGACTACTGACAGTTGTATTAAGCCGTGGGGTGAAGCGAATTGGTGATGACATCGGCTATGTCACCCAATCCATGCTGGTCGAAAGATTCCGCAAAAAGCCTTCTCAGTATGGAATCTTCGGGACGAGAGCCCAAACGAGAAGCCACCAGGTGAGAGAATATATCCCTAGGAAACTAGGCTGCCGTATAATGGTCAAAGGTGTTCTAGTTCTGAGATTCTGAGGGTAGAAGACGGCTCGGCCTTTAGTGACAGATTACGTCTGTGATCGTTGTATGCAAGGGACGTCCTCATTGCATGGTAGCTTTGAGTTTTCCGACTTTCGCTGCGTGCAGAAATACTACGCGATGCCTTCGATCTCAAGCGAAGGTGTATCCGACAATGAACCAGTAAAAACCCACCCGCACCAATTAGGCAATTGCCTTGTAAAATGACTGCCATTCTTCTCAGATCCCGAATCGCAAGAGCTGCCAAGACCCGGGAAGGCCTTGAATTGCCAGGGAAGGTCTGGATATATACAGCATAAGGGTAAGGCTGGAGCCAATTCGAAGTCGCTTTTTGCCTCGTTGTTGGACTGTGCATTAGTTATGGGGTATTTTCTCGCAAACCTGCCTTCTTGGACCCACCATTTACAATTCGAATGCACCAGAACCATGCGGTACTGCGCTCACGTGCACTCGCTGACGATGGTCGGGAGGAGCGTGGTATTAAGCCTAGAACATGCGTGGACGACTGGGACCAGTTAGGAGACCTGCTATTCAACCTTGGACGGAACTGAAGACATTAGGACTGACTGGGCTCTTGTTTTCTGATGATCTTACATTCATTCAATGTACAAGAGGGTTCAAAGCGGCTACAACTTGCAGAATGCGGCCAGCACGTCCGATTTGAGCGAAGTTGCAGATATGATGTCAGATGCGACCACCAAACGAGTTAGATACCGGTTCCTGGATCCGCCTAGTCAGCGAACCGTCATGATACGGTTTTGGGGCAGACATTCGCCACATACCAGAACGCTATGCCTCCTCCTACCCCAGCGTTGCGCTCGTGCACCAAACAAAATGTCATCGATCTCAGCCACGAAGAATCTTCTTTCTCCTCTGGGTTCAAGGTCAAGGCTGTTTCCGATGTATACCCAGAACGCCACCCGGCGGAATGCTCGAGTGCACCCTCAAGAACGTGATGGATCACACGAAGCAGATGACGGGTTCCGAGCGAAATATCTTCTCCCTCTTTCATCAAGTTCGAAAATCATGGTGAAGCTGCAAGGGCTCTTCTTCGACGTTTGATGAACCCTAAAGGTGGGCTGCCGTTCCGTATCGAGAAAGCGTTGGACTCTTGTCGTGGCCCAGGAAGCAAAATAACCCAGGCCAAGAGGAGAGAAGTTAAAATGGAGCTCTGTTCACGTCTAAAATGTGGAGAAGTACACGTTAGATGGTCAATGTCACCTGTAGTGAGGATTGCTGAGCTTGGGAGACGGAGACAGACCGTGGGATTGAGAAGCGAACGGATATTTATATTCCTATCAAGAGAACATGAAGAAGTGAGCCCTTGAACGCTATCAGTAATATCGCTCCATTTGTGTGCGTGAATCACCAAGCTTCATGACATGTCTTCACATCCGGCACGGGATTGATAGGAGCATCTGTGTCACGGCGTGCGGTGTAGGAAAGGAAGTGGAAGGGTTGACACGAGAGCATCGACAAACCATCAGACATAGTAGAGAGAGCAATGGGGGGCAATCAGAGCACAAAATCGAAACGCAGAACCTCCGTGGAAATGACAGAGGGAGCGGTGTAAGTCTTTCCAAAGAACCAGGCTCAAGACATTGCTGGTAAGATCTGGAGCAATTTTCTCGAAGATTTTGCGGAAGTTGGCAACCGTTCAAGCGCGAGACATGACACCTCGGACTCGAGACAGACTGAGAGCTTCGTGAGAACAGTCGAAATATCCCAAATTCCGGTGGATCGGGTTATCCCTGTGCATGCAAGAGCCAGTGTCGAAATTTTAACGAAGCGAGGCAATTACTAGCTGTGCTATGTATTGGTGATAGAGATGAAACCGTCGTCAGGTTCAAGATCAGTTTTCATTAATGGCCTGCGCCATTCCCGGAGGACCGCAAGAAGCCAATTCAAAGTGCCAGCAAGACTTTTCGAGCTCCACAGTGTGACTGGTGGTCGAATTCCAGGACAGACGTGGAAGAGGAATATCGAAGACAGGCAGCCAGCGGGCGGACAACGTGTGAAGGAAGCTTGATGTTGTTTGTACACGGCCTGTGTACAAACAAAACTGCATCAGCCACGCTCCCTGTCTGGCAGTGTCACAGGGCCTCCTTGACGACGGATGAATGTCAACGTGGCAACGGCGGCGACATGAGCTGCGCTCGCTCTAATTACGGCTCTTGTACTCATCTCGATTACTTCTCCATAATCCTTATATCGCTTTTGTGGACATGAAATGTAGTCATCGAACCATGTCTATTTTATCCAAGCGGTCTCGTATCATCTATTGAACTAATGGCTGTGGACTGATAGCATGTTTCGATGTCGTGTTTCGCAGAGAACTCTGGATCAGTCTGAAGCACTTGCCAGTGCCAAACTCTGACTTTGACACATGTAAGAACCCACCGACACCGAGGAAACGATCCATCAAACGGGGAGTATAAGTAACCGCGCAGCCCCACTGGTGCCGAGGAACAATAGTCTCCCAGTCACCCCACGTTCATTGCGCCTTGTTTTCTCCTCTTGGAGTATAATGCTGAGTTTCTAGCATTGTTCTCCCAGTCTTCTAGAATCCCGAACGCACACGATTATCACGCTCTATTGTCTCTCTTCTTGAATAATTAGCGCCGCCTGCCATACAAACTCACTCAGCTTCCTTGTTCCAATTCTGCACTGCACAACGCCCAACGTTGCTGTGCTATTGTTGTTGTCTCCAACCGCGTTATAACCCGCTCTTCATCGTTCTTGTCCGCCTACTTCTCCTCGGACGCCCACAGCTCACTGCCTGTGTGCAATACCAGGTTCGTCTTTTCGTTGCTCCTCCTGGTCAGCCCGCCCTAATATTTGTAAATAGGACTGCTTGATCGGCATTGACTGTCATCAAGTCGATCGCCCTCTTTTACGAACACGTCCAACTACCTGACCAGCTCCAGTCACCACTTACTCTATTTCGTCTCCGAACTCTCCTAGCTCTAATCAACTCACGACCTACATCTATTCAAAACTTTAATATCATGGCCGCTACCACCAACGTTTCCCCCGCACCCCCGCCGACAGCAAACGACCTCCCTCAGTCGCAGCGAAAGCGCCTGCTGAAATCTTCCCGCAAAATCGAGGCCATGCTCGGAACAACGCCCCTTGTTCTCGAGATTGACGTCGGCCCTGCCTTCTTGGACTTCAAGCCCATCGAGTCCGCGTCTGCCATCCGCCCACCTATTACCCCACGCACAAGGGCGCATCGACGCAGAGGACAACTCTTCGAAGGGTCCTCGAGCTCATCATGCTCGTCTTCCTCCGATTCAAGTGATGACGACAAGACCGTTTTTGATGATACAGCTTCGGAAGCCAGCTATGTCTTCGTACCGACCTCCACGCCCAGGGCGGCATATCAAAATCAGGATATTCCCGCCGCTGTCAGCTCGCCATTGACTCCCAGCAAAAAAGCGGGGAACCGCAAGCGCAGCAAGAGCGAGGCATCTCCGAAGTCCAAGTCCAAGTCCAGCAAGGCGAAGCCCCTTCCGCAGCCACCGATGCATGTCCTCGACATTCCCATTACTCCCCCGAAGGCCAGCGATAACGCACGCAAAGCCAAGGTCAAGCCCGGAAAAGGTCCTCAGCCTCTTGCGCAACCGGTCCTCTTCCGTTTGCGCTCTGTTCCACTCGCACCTTCCCCCTCTTCGCGATCCATCTCCTCTGTCAGCACCTCCAATTCGTCGCCATCACCCGCTCATACAAAATCCTCCTCCCTTACGACTCTCAACTCTGCGAATACCCCTCTATCACCTCTTTCCTCCATTTTCAATGCTCCGACATCACAGGAGGAACATGAGGCGAAGGAACGCGAGATGAAGAGGAAGAAATTGGCCAAGGTGGCGAGGACTCTGGGGGAGAACGTGCCCCCTGAACTCGTCTTTGGTTCGGGGAGCCAAAAGGAGAGGAAACCCTCCATCTCTAAACCTGCGAGGAAGACTGTTCGCGCTCACCGTCCTAGGAGTCTCAGCGTACCGGTTGCTTTCCCTCCCAACGTTGTTATCGACACCTCTGAGGAAGACGACAAGAACGAATCCGCGCCAAAGGCTCCTGAACCTGCGCTACCACCGCCCACCCAATCCGCACCCGTNCCCCGCGGTCACTGTCACCACTACTGTCANCCCCAACTACGTCCACCTTCTACCAGCACCATACCAAGTCTCATTCCCACTCGGCCTTGCCGATCTCTTCCTCTCCCTATCGCTCGCAACCCCACGCCAATCTTGGCTACTATTCTGCGCAGGAAATCGGTACCACTCTTTCTTATCGATCATCGCCTCCGTCTGAAAAAGTCGCTTTCTCGGGTTTGATGGGTCGTCATCATGGTGCCAGTGCTAGTGCCAGCGCTTTGGGATACTACCCATCTCATCGAACTGCTGCTTCGACTTCTGCCGCTCACCCCTCCCCCTACCGGCCACGAGCCGCGGCATCGTTGGATATCGAACGTCCGGCCGCGGCCAAGGACTATCGAAGCCCTGCTGACTACGTTTGGGGAAAGAAGCAAAAAGACGTCAAGGGCAGCGACGCGGATGCTGACTGGGGTCATAGGAAGGAGAGAGAGTGGAGTGGGGAATGGAACGTGAAGGATATGGGTGATGTGGTAAAGAAGTTGCGGGAGCTGAAGGGAAGGTAAAATGGTTGTCCGATACCCTCCTCGCTCATTCTTATTTTTCGTTTGCTACGTTCAAAATTTATGCCTTCTCATGACCTTCCTATACCCTTCACGCGACTCAGCCCTCGGAATCAGCTCATGTCTTGTATACCACCACTACCACCAACTCCGTTGCATATTTTTTCATCCTACGTGTAGATTTACTTTCCGTTTCCCATATTACCATTGCATGGACGTTTCTATTCCTTCTACTATGTAACGACCCAGCCTATGACCTATGACTGTCTTTTACGACACTTCTCGCGTTTATGAAGCGTCTCTTCCCGATTCCTTCCGTTGCACACCAATCTATCTACATTACTGTACTTCATAATTTGTCAGAACATCTTGATTAATACTATGTATCTTTGTCGACATTCTTCATTCTAAACCTTGCTTCTTCGCGGCTAGTGCGGGGATCGATCGATGCTTCTTGTGTCCGTAGGCCGTGTGGCGAAATGGCATCGCGTCTGACTACGAATCAGGAGATTGTAGGTTCGACCCCTACCTCGGTCATTCTTTTGCTCTCTTTTGCTTCCGTTGACCCTACTAAAGAGGGAACAACGATTTTACAACGTATCAAAGATGAGGCTGAAACGCGTGCTGCGACGGCCAGGCGTCGCTGGGCATGAAGTCGGTATCGATTGAACTAACAAGATGGCCGTTAAGTCATTGAGGCATGCTGAATCGGGTGCATAGACCGAAGAAGCGCAGTCGATGCGCGTGGCTTTACAAGTCTAGACTGGGGCTGCGCGGTGCAACGCATCAAAGGGTGTCTTGTCAACAAAATGGTGTATTGCTTCGNAAAAACGCGCGCGACGGCCAACAAGGTGTGGTAATACTTAGAGGTTCACGTATTCAATCCTGAATCTGCAAGATGCCTCAAAGATGAATCGCGATTGCACTTCGAGGCGAAACAGATCCGACGAAGGAGCCGTCGAGGGCGACTTTCACTCTGTCATGGTAAGTAGAGCGTTTCAGCTAACAAGTCAAAGGATCCGCTTTGGAAGGAGAACTCACGAATTTCCAGTACAGGCCCCCTCGGGAGTCCTTTTACCAGTGATCTTGTCGCAGTAGGTACCCGCGGGCAGAGAGGTCCTAAACGTAGCATTCCATGGCTCATCTCTGTTGTTAATTGCGACGAATCCAGCAGACCCTGGGATCATTGTTTCAGTGAAGGTAATCGTCGTTGGAAGAAGTTGTAATCACCTCTACTGAAAGCGATCCGATCAGGCTCCCCGTCCGGAGAGAACCAGTTGTTAAGCCGGGCCGTCCCAACAGCATTTCTGAATTCCACCATGCCCTTGATAGCAGTATACCTGTGTTGGCAGAGCCAACCATCACGACCGCCTGTCTCCGAACACATAGCCGCACCTGGATGACGTTAGATCATTTCAGAGACAAATTTAGATCCCCTAATGATCCAGCACTCACCTCTGTTGGGAGCTCCAGCGTCTCCATCGATGAATGAGAAGCTCGACAGGATTGTTGGAGAGCCATACGGGTGAGCGAGAGAGAAAACGGTGGCCAAAATATACGAGTTGGATGGGGAGTTGACGTTGAGGGACGTGCCAGACTGGGCCATTCATATTAGCAACGACTATGCAAACGGGAGTATAAATACTCAACTCGTTCGGTATCGTGGTTAGCCACAAACGCATTTGCTCGGTTGCCTGGAACCCACCCTAATATGCCGTTCATCAGCCTTTACAAATGATGGGATATTTTGAAGACTTGAACTCACCTCGGTTTTCGAGGTTCTGCAGGGAAGCAATGCTTCCTCCTAAGAAAGCGTCTCTAAGAGTCGTTGTATAGCGAAATTCTTGGACATCCCCATTTCTGATATACTCAGCTGGGGTGATCGGCTCGCCCGCACCAAAGATGACTTCTTGAGTTATATATGGTCGCCTCGACAGCCGGAGGAGGATATTAGCAATATCGTCAGCGGCAATATCTATCCAATATACTGTCAATATTAAAACCCACCAGACTACGAGCACTACTTACGTTTAGCAGCGTCCAGCCTCAGTCCATCGACTCCCAGAGATAGGAGATCGTTGGTATAATTAGCAAGCCGAGACCGAACATATTCCGTTTCTGTCGCCAGACTGAATACATAGTTACTTCAATAATATCGTGAACGAGAGTCGAAAGACCGTACTCAGCTAGATTAACGAGTTCGCATTTTTGAACTTCTTCCCTGTTTCGATAGTCGGCGATATCATCGTTCGGCGAACCACAGTGATGGAAATCCTGAGCAAGATACTCATCAGTGGATAGAATGGGCAAAGACAGTTATATTCACGAACCTGGTATTGGTAAGTACCTGGATAATCATAGTGCGAGAAAGGGGTACCGCCAATCCCGATGCCGGATTCTTGACCCGACATGTGGTTCCAAATGGTATCTATGAGCGCCCCCATAACTCGTATGAAATTCACGTAGGAGGCGAAAGACAGGGTGCTCACCGACAATGACGCCAACCCCAGCACTGTGGCAGGCATCAATCATACTGCATAAATGGACATCGCCGAGACATTGCATTTCAGTCAACGTCGCTTGCTATTCGGGAGGCAACCTGACCTTCGGAACTGCTCCCTATTTCCCCGTTTCGATGTCAACGTGTACGATACTGGTTGGTAGTCGGTCCACCACTGCGGCCCAGTGATGTGTTCTTGAGGTGGGCTCACTGCAAGAAACACGATCCATGAATACAAAGAATGTACGAGTTTACAGGCGCACACACCTTGGACAAAGCCGTAGCCGCTGGGACCAATGAAATTGGTGCATTCTTGGCCGATGGACTCCCAATTCCAGCCAAACATCTGCACGATGACGCGTTTATCAATGGCCAACGGGAATATGCCAGCGAAATTGTGCGAGATCGACTGGATACTCGAAGAGTCTGGGTGGGCGAGAACATATGGAAGACGAAATGGGCTTGCCAGGGCAAGGGCAAGCAGGAGAGCTAGGGCTGACATGCAGCAAGGCAGTGGACGCGACTGCCAGTGAGGAGTTTATGGTTAAGTATTGAATTTACCTCAGCGTCAAATCACCGGAAACGGTGTAGAGGCTTGCGGTGGCGAGCGGAATTCTTCCCAGCCGGTCCACTTGAGATCCATCAATTGGGCTTAACTGGACACCTCGGGCGTTGAGAATTGCCGCCCTCGGACAAGTGAGAAGATAATGGAGGCGAGTTGTGTAGTTATCTTCAAACAATGGGTTAGAACCAACTTGAAGTGTAAACCTACGATGTGTGGTTCGCTTCTAAGAGGCTGACAACCGAGTCTGAGAATGGACTGTTCAGGTCACTCCTATCGCTTATTACGCCTAGTGATGTGCTGTTGTATTCGGTAGATGCTTGAACGATCTCGTTGGTAGATTAACGCTCTGAATGACACGTCCATGCGATCGGGAGCTCGACAAGTAGATCGCGCTTCCGTCCGTCCTAGATCCGATGCTATCCGATAGGCGGCTACGACGCGATGCGCTGCGGCGTGCAATTCAGATACACAAGCTCTAAAAGTATCTCCATTGCATGAGTTTAACGCCCATCCCCAGTGAAAACCCCCTTCCGGCGTAGGACGGCCCAGGACGCTTCAGTCTGGTTTGGGATTTGGGATTCCGGTCCAGGACGGCCGCATCAGGACTGTAAATAAAGTTACTTGAGTTAGTAACTTTATCTAACTTTCCGCCTGCAAGTTAGGGTCTCTAACGACCAAGCCTCCGGGTGGAACGGGACGAGGACGAGGATGAGGAGTTCCAGGTGAGATGTGATGAGGAAACGACGGAGCTCATGGGGAAGGGCAGGCAATGGTCGCGAGCCAGGAACAATCTCTGCGAGACATCTGGAAAGCTGAACGACTGAGCAATGGGAAGGATTGCGAGAATAGGGGAAGTTTCTGGGATAACCTCGATGGTGGTGGACCTGAAAACTCGCCTAAGTGCTCCAACCGTACCCTCCAAAGGTAGGACACGGGTATCCACAACACCTGGAATTGACGCAGCGTAACCCTGCTCGTACCTAGTGGGGGCCCGTACCAATCATCCTTCATATGTGTTTCTCTCTAGATCCGACAATGAACGTTCAACCTCATCTCCTAAAGCTCCGTGATAGGCAAATATAAAAATAAGGTTATCGTCTCCGGCTGTCCCTTCCCATATGAAAGCGAGCCACAATGGCCGTGCTTCAGCGCGCAAGCTGGGACTCACCTAGGACCCACCCAACATGCCCATTTGGCGAAAAGACAATATACCGCTCAAGCTTCATCTATCACAACTTCCTATCTATAACAGCCGCCCGTTCTTTGGGCTGGACCAACTCGGCCCCTTCTATCCACCAGCTTCTTTCAACCCAGCAACGTGACTTCGTGGTGGCACCAAAACAGGCCCTTCACTCATGCCCACAACTACGACCTCTCCTTTCAACTCCTTCGAAGGCCTCTCCGCCTGCTCATCACGCAGGATTGGCCAACCCGACATCGTAGGCTCGACATCCACCTTCAGTCCATTTCAGCGGGTCTTTTCAACCTCCCAAATTGTCCTCGATGACTTCAATTGCGCCAACTGCGGCCGGAGCCTGTAAATAAGCTCCCAGATCTCGCCGAGGACGATTGAGTCGACGATGTTGAAGGCTCCCTTTCGGAGGCCTGGGCGCGTTTTGCATCGTTCTCGATAACGGCAACGGGGCGTTTCAACCCCCAGATTGGTCCTGGAGGGTTGTTTCTAGTCCTAGGAGGACGTTGGGAAGCTACTAAACGAATGGTTGTGAACCCTACCGGGGGCGGCAAAGCCAATGCCGTAGGATTCGGTGGAGTGGGTGATCGTATAGCATAGGAGATGGGACGTTTCAGCACCCGCAGCTTGTCGTGAGTGATCTCGGGTGGTGGGTTGGCACCCTACATACCTGGGTTACCTCACTGAGTGCGGTATGGTGGATATCATGGGCTTAGAGGTGTCGCAGTTAGGTTTTGTATGGCGATAGCCTAGGTAACTCCAGGGGTGGTCCAAGAGCTGGGGCCGAGCTGGCATCATCTGGGCGCAGGCCACCTTGATGTCGTGCAGTTCTCGCTGCTCCCTCCCTGACTGTCGATCCCAAGCGCTGGAGAGCCCAGCGCCCTTCGAACAAGCATGGCCCCTCGTCTTCATCGTCCTCCTCATGACACACCCTAGAGGCCGTCATGGACGAGAAATTTACGAGGCAGGTCAGACAGTGCGAATAGAATGAGGAACGGAACGAAGACAACCTCTGAAGACATTGAGGAAGAGCAGGATGGGTGAGAGGGACAGAAGAATATCGAAGGCTTCCTATTTGTCAAGTTTAGCGAAGGCGTTGAGCTGCTGTTGGACGGCGGAGGNGTTGGAGGCTGGCGAGGAAGAGCTGCTGGCCGGGAGCGAGGGTACCAGGCTCTATGGCGAGGATACTGCAGGATTCGGTTTTGGGGGTGATGGAGATGATAGAAGAGCCTTCCAAGCCGACTCGCAAAACGACTCACCTCTCAAGGAATACCTCGACGAATCTCCCAGCGCTCGCCTTGGACAGCACGTGTCCCCCATCGTCCCCATGGGAGGATGAAACCCCAGAAGCCGTAGGCAAGCAAAACGCCTAATCGTCGTATAACGCGCGTAATTGGGGAAGGAACATTTGATGGGAGAGGAACTGGATATCGAGGGCTTTCTCGAATGACGAGGTTGATGGCGGCTTCAACTCGGCGGCTGGGGGACGCAATACACCGTGACGCCGATCTGGAGAGATGAGGGCCGGATTTTGAAGACAAAGAGGGACGTGGAGAAAGAGGGTGTGTTACTGGATGGGAACAGAGGCAAAGAGCTGAAGATAGGGAGTATCTTGAAGGATCCCTTAAGATGACGCGGACAAGGAAGAACAAGCTTCGAATTCGACTTACCTCCCGACGGACTCGTCCGATCCGCCTTCCAGCAATTTAAATCGTCTCACTGTCAAGATTCGCCTCGAATTTACGTTGAAGGAACCTCCACGAAGACAACAGCGAACGGATCAGCACATGGCGGTATTAAAACTTACGCATTTGTTTGTCCGGTGGTTACAACTGAACTCGGCTTTGGTATAAGTAGCTCCACGAGACTCGCCTTGTACCCGACCCTTTCACCAACTGGCTTTCAAACCAGCATTGACGACACCCTACAGGCTAATCCGTCGATATCCCCTCGCCCCGAAAAATTAAGTGATGATGGCGTAAACTCGCGTACCACCCTTTCAACCGGCTTGGATTAATTGCCAAGCGGGTGGACAGACGTTCAAGGGGCGTAAGCATGACGTTTTGACGTTTAGTAACATTCCTCGTTGAAGTAAGATAATCGGAAGCTTTCAAGATCGGGTTTCGTTGGGCAAGAAATCGTGGCAGACCATGAATTAAGGCTGGTAATAAGCGACAATCAGATTCCGGAGGTTGAATTTGGTGATCATTAATATTTCCCACATCGACAGAGTTCGCTAAGAATTGTGCTCACTTTGAAGCTGGACACACTCCGAATCCCCTCTTTGTACGAAATTCCGCAACAGTGGATTTCCGCGCCTTCTGGAAGTTATATCTTTCTCTGGCCGTTGGCATCATCATTTGAGAAAAATCTCTGGAGAACACTGTACAAAGCATACATGATTGACAGGTTTTCGAGATAACCGCTGTGACCAAGAAAAGAGACCATCAGCTAAACATAATGTGTCCGTGAATAGCTCACTCCAATCAGCTTCGGCGCGTGGCTGGTCGCCAACTTCATCACGTTCCATAGGCTAGTGCGTACCCTAACTTCCCCTGTATTATCCACTGCGTCGCTCCGAGATGATACAGGACTCTGAAGGCTCTTCGAATAGCAAGAATACGAATTGTTGAGAGTCACGATCATGCGACGGAGTGGGAATTCACCACGAAGGGCCTCTACTACCAAAATTTTGGATCCTTCCTGCTCAAAGCATCAGGATCCGTCATCAGCTTCATTCATTTTCATGATCCTGATACCGGGTTGTTCTTGGGGAGAGCTCCTTCAGGCACTACTTCCATTCTTGCACATGCGTCTGGTACACTGAGGTCTCTAGAGACCATCATCGAGAAGAAAATTGATTGTCTAAAACAAACTGCATGCAAATGAGATCCAGGGCGGTGCCGGACTCTTGCAGGTTTTGACAACTGTTGCGATAAGGGGCATCGGCGGTGTAGACGCCTGGTTGAATATAGGATCGCCTGCGATTGAGACCTCAGTTGAGAAGATCACGGAGAATAAATTAGGCTCAAACTCCAAGATCTCGAATGGCAATGGCTTCCGAGTGATCAATCCGGCCGAGACGGTGACGGTTGCAAAAAATCGGACATGACCGAGGTAGGGGTCGAACCTACAATCTCCTGATTCGTAGTCAGACGCGATGCCATTTCGCCACACGGCCAGTTGCAAGGACGCGTCGGGCATGGCCCACAGCCTACGGATCATTGCCAATTTTCTGATCCGTCGTCAGGGCTAATTTACCCTGAAACCCAAACTCAAGTAGCACTGCTAGTACACTCATATACATCCGTTTCTTGTTGCAAGGCCTTGCAAGGCCATCGGGTTTTTGACATAGGACGTGATAATGCAACTAGTTCGAAGTATAATCCCACGTTTCTTGATCACGAATTTACATTACTTAATTCAGCTGACCGAACACCTTACATTCTCGCTCGTGGATGTTCAAGACGCATTCAAATTGCACTTGGTTACCATATAGCGTGATAACAACACAGGGAGGATGTCACCAGGTTTCAGCCGAGTTTTGGTTGTGCATACGGGTATGCGTCCTGGCGGTTAAGGCGAACTTTCCCAAGTCGGACCGTCACATGTCGGCTGAGCCTGAACGGTACCGTAACAGCTTTATTTCGAGTGAAATCCGAGATATAGTCCATCGGTGTAACACAAATGTTAAGAAAAGAGAAAATGAATACAGCGATAAACTCAAACCCGTAGATTCAAGGGGAAACGTGAAATGAGTACGCACAAAGGGAAATAGATAAGTCTAGTAAAACAGCAAACGAGAAAACAATCAAGCACTGCGAGGAGTGGTCCGAGGAGTGGGTCAACGAGGACTGCGAGGGTTTCGGATAATTCTGGGGGGATTGGGACGCTTAGCTGCTGGCTGAGCATCAGGGTAGTCGTCGGAAGATCTCTTCAATGGACTTCGTTGCATTGTCGAGTGCAGTGCTGAAGTAGAAGCTGGAGGTGGCGGAGGAGGGGTCCCAAACCCTGCAGCTCCTGCATTTTCAGCCTTCTCCAGCACTGCGATACCTTCATCAAAGAGTCGAAGGACATGGTCGTAATGATCCTCGGCGCACAATCTTAACGATTTGAGAATATCTCGTCCGTCTACTGGTTTTCGATGGATAATAGCAATTTTTGCGTGGACACAGGACTGGATGAAACTTCGGAAATCATGAAAAACCCGGAGACATGGGTCTGGCCATCTTGAGGAGATATCCATGGGTATTGACTCCTGCGCGAGGAAACTCTCCTTGAGAGTTGCAAGGATGCCGTGGTCATCACCGCACTTGTTCCAAAGCTGGAGCGGGTTGGGAATGGAATGGAATACGCCTTGAGAGTCGTAGACGTGGATGACGTATGTGAGAACGTAGAGGAACGACTCGAGGTCGTCTAGGTGGTCGTGAACCAGTGGCTCAGGCATGTTGCGGCTGGAGAGGACCATCACTGATTGGTACAAACAAGTACCCTAGAACGGGATGTTAGGATTCAGTGGCCTAAGTGAAGGAGAAAGGGCGCTCACTATTCGCCAATCCGTGGGATTACCGCTATCCACACCATAGCGGATAGCCATATCGAGGTCAATCAGTATTCCGCGATCACCTGGTTCCGCCCTAGGACTTCCTCTCAAAATGTTTTGAATCGAGACGTCTCGATTTAACACCCCGTTTTCCAACAGGCGTTTGTGACCTGATATCCGACGATAGTAAGAATCAGTGAAAGAGAATCAAAGACGAGTTTAGTGGCTTACCTTCGATGGCATCACGAAGGGAGCAAAGAAGTTGCCTAGCAGAGCTAAATTTACTGATAGGGTCGCCATAACACTTCAGGATAACACGAGTGTCGACACGGTTCTGAAAATAAGCAGGGATTTGAGTCCCGAAGCAGCGTAAGTCCTTGGTTTGACCCCGATTGGGCTCACAGGAAACCATCTGAACGACACCCGAGACGCCGAGAGCCGTTTGAAGGTAGACATGCTCGGAGGTCCTATCGTCGGACTTCCAGGAATCCTTGACGAGGAATTCTTCACCACTGATGGGATCGGAGACCCTCCAGCATGTTGTACACCGACCACGAATGTCGGATCGAGAGAAGAATGGCTTGACGTCAAGAAGTGGGTATACTATTTCAACGTCGCCGGTTCCGCGGCTGGTCAATGTCCCGACAACTTTGCGTCCGTTCTCAATGCCCCACCAAATACTAGTATCTAGACCGATATCGGCTTCGTTTGGGGAGCTCAGACCAAGGACGAGCCGCACGAAGGTTTGAGGATCTTGATGAATGTCGAGTCGAGGTGTGTACTGAGCGCCGCTGCGATCGAAATGGAAGAGACGAAGGAGATGCCCAGTCAGAAAGAGTACGCGAACAAATCGGCGGTTTGGTTGGTGAATGAATATCTGTCTGATGGTGAAAGACTGTTAGTGAGTCCACGAACACCAAAAATCGTTGAGCATACCTGGCGTATATTGCGACCCGAGCCAACTGCTCGTCAACCGGTAGTTCGTCGCTCTCCACCTGTATCTCTATGCACCCGGCGACGTTGGAAAAGCCGACTTTGGCCTGTTTTTCACCTGCGGACCTGGTGGAGGGAAGTTGGAATGATGGACCCTCAGCCTTGATAACAAGGCTCGGTCGTGAGTTGTGTGATAGAGGATCACCCTTGCTGTGTCGAAGCTCGGTAGCGTGAGTGTCTACAACTCGGCGGAGCCCTTGAGCTGTCGCGTCCGCCCAAAAATGCTTCACGATTGACGAGACGATGTTNAAAAAATGGGGCATAGGAGTTGCTATCGAAAAGCTTGCGATAGTCTCGTGGAAGTTTCCAACGTCGCTCTCCAAGGCTGTAGAACCGGGATTTCCTCAAGAAACAGTCGATGGCTGAATCGGAGGCGAGATTTTGATAAAGAGAGAGAGAGTGAACGAGCTGTCCTCAAGCTCCAACACTTCTTGAAGCTCTGGAATCACCAGGCCCTTCTGCTCGTCCAGATTTGGGTTGGACGATGGGGCCTTGGTCTGCTTACTCCACGATCGAGTGCGCATGGTCTGAACGCGATGATGAGATGGGTGTGGAAAGAGAACGTTTATGATTCAGTTCACTAACCTCAATGCAATTTTAAAATGTTCTTGGGAAGGGTAGGAGTGCAAATGCTGGTCCTGGGAGTGGCGGCAGGAGAACGATCGACAATGTGACCGCGTTCACACTCCGCCGGCATCTCGCGAAATCGTTCCCAGTTTGGGCGTGAACATCTGCCGATACTCAGCCGGCAAGTGCACCCAAATTTGGGCGTCAATGCCATAGCCGCCGATGATCGCACTAGCCTCGTTTTGTGTAGAAGGGAAGGGGACAGTCGTCAAGATTTTGAACAGGCTAGGAGTACACAGTATAAACGGGGCACTAGAAATATGTGCTCGAACGATCAGAAAATAGCTAGCCTCCTAGACCGCCTGGATATCCGCCATTTTCACCTATATCGGGTGTATAATAATGCGGGGGTTTTAGTGTTGCGCGGGCCATGGCCATGAACCTAAGCCGGGAGAACTAACCAGAGTGTCACGAGCTGTTTATTTAAGCTCAGATACTTCATACCGACTCTTCCTTCAGACTCTCGCTGCTTGACCCAAGAGCAAGCGATGCCTCCCACCAACTGTGCCACTCCCACGTCTCCGCCATGCCTTTCCCCGCATACCCCGAAGATCTGGGGGCTCTTCCTGAGAATTACCGCAAAGAAAATGCCCCAGTTACTCCTCCTCGGCCAGTTGAAGAACCTACGCTTAAGGGTAGCCTTGACCTTCTCAGCGTCCTCGACCCTGTTGATCAGGAGAACCTCCAAAAGAGCAGCGGAGAATTTATCAAACATCAAGACAAGAGCACGCCGTTTGATCCGGGGCTCAATAAACCACAGAAAATCAACCCCAAGCGCGACGAACACAAGGCAGCTATTGCAATCGAGCTCGGCACCGTTGTTGTCCTGCGAGATGAGGCATGGGTCAAATCTCTTTATGTTAATCTCGTCAAGGACTCTGAAGTAAAGGACTTCCTTGCTAAAACGCGCTTGTACAGTACGAAGAGTCAACGCTGGACTGGTCTTCCCGAAAGTCACGATAAGCTGGATGAGTCTGAGCTCTACGAGCCATTTGTCAAGATTATCAATGCGATTTTGAAACGTTTTGTCCTCCGAGTCAAGAAATTTCGGAAAGGACAGGTGTTGCGCGAAGCAATTGACACCCATGTTAAGAATCTCGCACATCAGGAGAAATACGCTACGATCCGTTGGTCCCGTCCTGATGTGTCTGTCAAAGCAGAAGGCGAGTCCTTTCAGGAGCCCGAAGTAAAACCAGGACAGAATGTGCAAGAAGTGGGGTTCTCCAACATGTCGTCTTTCATGGAGATGAAGGTCGAAAATCGAAATGTATCTCCTAAAGAGCAAGGGCTTCAGGTTGGCGTCTATGTACGGTATGTGTTCTTGGCAGCTCTAGATTCTAGTTCAGCTCGCTCACTGTTTGATAGCCAAATATTTATTCAGCAGCCCAACCGGCGCTTTGTCAGAGTTCTACTGCTGACCGAGAAGCATGTTCGCCTTTTCCACTTTGATCGCAGCGGTGTGGTGTGTAGCCCGTACATTGACATACACAAATATCCATACACCTTCATCCGTATTGTGGTTGGCCTCAACTCGCTTGACGAATCAGTGCTTGGTCTCGATACAAGTATCAATTGGACGATTGAAGGGGGCAGAAAGGTTGACGGAACTCTGACAACTTGGGGGCCTGACAAGAACAAGAACAAAATCAAGTTCCAACTTTGCAATATCAATCCAATTGTTGGGTGTCACGACATCCGGGGTCGGGCAACTCAGTGCTGGAGTGTCTCTGACCCTGAAACCGGTATTCAATACCTGGTGAAGGACTGTTGGAAGGCTGAAGACAGAGTATCCGAGCACATCTACCTTGATGAAGCTCAGAATTTGCCGGGGGTCGCTCAGATGGTATCCTGTGAGCCCAACCGTGGAGAGACCAGAAATTTCCGCGGAGCAGACGGCACCTCTCATGAAGATTTCCACAATCGTGTTGCAACCCGAATCGTCATGGATAGCTATGGCAGGTCCATCAAGAATTTCACGTCTGCAAAGGAGCTGTTATATGCCTTTAGAGACGCTATCACTGGCGAGTAGTCTTCTGCACTTCCTACTTATCTATTGCTGACGGAGTCTCCCTCCAGGTCACATGAAGCTGTTCGCAAAAGATATCTTTCACAGGGATATTTCCATAGACAACGTTCTACTTGGAGGGAGAGAGAACAAGTTGGAACCTAAGCCAGGTTACTGGGGAGTTCTCAACGACCTTCACATGGCAATCAAGGTCGACAGGGATACTAAGCAAGTTAGTAAAGAGTGGCGAACGGTAGGTATATCTGTTTAAATAACCTGTTATTACTCACGCTTGTTTTTGTCACAGGGATCCCGCACTTATTTATCAATTGAAGTACTCCGTAATTGCGGACGCTCCAATAAGTCAAGCTCAATCACACCTGCTCAAGATCACTTGGACGATCTAGAATCTTTCCTCTATGTCATCAGCAAAAAGGTCGATACGATGTATCTAGCTTGTATCTGGTACCTGTAAATATATTGCTCGCAAGGCCTCGAGCTCCAGACATGGGACTTAATAGCGCATTGCGAAAAAAGGTTTGCTTGGCAATGCAAGCCGTTACAAGTTTGGCCATGAAATACATGGTAAGAGCAAAATGTATTCGGAATGTATGTCAACTTGACCTTCGCACCGTCATGTATGGCAATGTCCAATACATTGCACATACATTTCAAGTACAATCTCAGAGATCATATGTCTGGCTTGTCGGGCTGTGGCTGGGCGCGTGTTGATTGATTTAGGTAGCAAAGGATGCTGCTACATTGCTGGACACGCTCTGATCTACATAAAGCCACAGAATTATGAATTACAGACAGAGTAAAAGAGCGCCAATGGT
>JANBPK010000945.1:0-59733 GCA_027579435.1 Candolleomyces eurysporus
AGTCGTCGGCGAGGGATCCTTCGTGGTTGTTGGCTTCGTAGTGGGGTCATCCGGAGCGCACCCGCAGATGGGGCATTTGCATGGAGGGGTTGTGGATGTTGGGTGCGATCCCGGAGGACAGCCACCACACACTGTCATAGGACATGGGATAGGAGAACAAGGCGGTAGCGAGGGATCCTTTGTGGTTGTTGGTTTCGTTGTGACGGTTGGGATTGGGATGAAGGTGCCTGTCTCGACCGGGCCACCAGTGATTGTAGGAAGGGGTTTATCAGCGGGATGACCTTGGGCCAGGGGAACGCTGGAGAAGATCGCACTGAGAATCAGACAGAAGCTGAAGATACGGTTCCGCATTTTGTCGGTGGTAGGATATTATGGGGTCAATACATTTCATTTTGAATTTGAATTTATAGCATTCAGACTACTCGATTTGGAGTGACGCTTGACTGGTGTCATAGGACTCTGTCTGTGGTTCGCTTTCACAAACGAACTTCCTAATTGCTTCCAATTCAGCAAGCGCGGGTAGATTATCCGACGAAAAGGACTTAACTTCCGTATACAAAAGACAGCTGCGGGAAAGATGAGGAAAAAGGATGTCTAACATGAGAGGATTTGAAGCCGAGATCAAGGTTTCTTCGAGGTACACCCGATGGAAGAAAGAAATGACAAGCATCTTGAGCTGGTGGAGTTCATGGAGCGGCGATCCAGGAACGGAGAATAGAGCACCGCATTCCCATCGGCGCCGTGTATAGGTAAGAATCCGCGCCCTGGCGACACCCGATGGATGGAAGGCATTGAACTTAAGTCGAGCAGGTCGCAAGTATCAGACTGATGACAAGCATCTGAAGTACAGGGTCCTGTATAGAGAAAAAATTGACGACTGTGGGTGCGTGGGCTCAACCAGTCCAGAGTATCTGAATCAAAATTCACGGAAACGCCAAAACCTTATTTCCGCGAATCGATTTCCAGGCGCTCGGACAAACGATGGGTCTTGAGGGTGATGTAGAATTGAGCGATGGGAATACAGTGAAGAAAGACGAAAATGACAGAGCTGGGAAGGTATTAGAGACAAGATCTAGAATCTGATTAAGAGATGCCACATACAAATATATGACGCGGTACCGCTGGCTCTTGGAAAGGATTGCCAATTTCTAGGAACGAAAATAAGAATGTGGGAAATCAAAGCGACTTCTACGCTCACCTTCTCATCGAGGCCCTAGTCCAACAATCCATCTTTACATCTCTTCCACCAGGAGCTTTACCCCAATGCCTTGGATCAGCCCTCCACGAGCTTTTTCTTCTCCTAGATATCCAGCCCCGGTGGCTGCAGGAAACTATGACTCCTCAATCCTTTGCCACTTCAAAGACGAATCACCGCTCGCAAAGGGGTCGATGAGCCGTGACTGCTGGAAGTTAACTTCGACAGGACCTGGAGAGAGCCCGTTCACGGAGTCGATAAACCCGGAGATATTGAGCCTAGCGAGTAGCGAGTCCATGATATGAGCAGCGGCAGGTAGCGTTGCTGTCACGCCCACAATATTGTGCACGAAACGTCACACCATGTGATCTTGGTGATGCTGTGATTATTCATGGTTAGGGGCTGTCGCGACTCCAAACATCTCCTTGCAACGATCCTTGAGCATGCCAAAAATTGAGCGGGTGGTTTACCATAGGTAAACGTATTAAAAAAATACCTGTCCGAACGTTAATTAATGGTCTCACTCAAAGTAATAGGAAGAATACTGACAGGTATTCTATAAAAACGCAGGCTCTGAGAAAAGCCCACGCCTTGCAAGGTCCGTCGGGAATGCTCTCCGGCCAGTTGATCCACCAGGCCGTCTCGTGAACGGAACCACACCAGGCTCATCGTCCCTCGAGTACGTAGTAATCTGCACACTTTGTGAAGCATACACCTTGCTTTTCTGCGAACTTTCTGGACCTTCCTTATTTTTGCCAGACGCTTTATTTTTCTGCGATGATGCTAAATCCGGTTCGGAGCCGTGAGATACAGGGGCCAGGAGCTCGACATGGTACTAAGGACGATTATCAGTGGTGAACAGGTGTCGGTCAAACAAAAGCTTACCGAGATATTGAACAGTGGGAACGGGCAGGAAGGCTGCAAACTTGATGGTAAATGTATCTCCCCTTGCAACCTCCTCACAAAATCACTCTCGTCCTGCCCCTCGTCAGATTCCGATTCTTTTTGTGCCCACCATACAGCACTAGCTACCGGAACGCCTCGATCCACGTCCCCGATCTCGCCTTCGCGCACGCTCCGTACCCTACCGCTATGTCCGGGCCCCATTTTTGAAGCAGAATCTTGCTGCGCTAAAGCAAGATGGACCAGGGAGGCCCCTGTGGCCACTTGGATCCCAAGCGCGTGTCTGTTGGGGCCAGGAGGTGCGTCCGAAACTCCATGATTAAGCAAGTGCTTCATTCCCCCAGCGCTGTCCAGGTGTTTCACAACGCGACTCAAGCGAACACGAGGCGAGCTTGGATTGGCCAGGAGGTTCAAGGCCCTGACGTCGTCGCAGGCTATTTCCAAGTAACATGGGATTACGGTTCCTCTGGAATAAGAAAGCTACAGCGAGAGATTTCAAGCGAAATCAGTATGGCGCCAGGGGACAGATAATTCGTTGACATACAGGATTCGCTAGGAAAAGCGTATAATCCACCTTGGGCACTCGGTGCTGCGAAGACGACCCCTTGATCGAAACCGGGGGTAATTGGTACCACAACCCAGGGTTTGCCACAGGACCAGGCAGAACCCGACGTTCTCGGTACGTATCCCAGCAAATCCATGGCATTGGTGGAGGTATCGTAGTCGTGGAATAGATAATCGGCGTTTTCACTCTGGAACACAAGCAAAACATCAATTGGGGTCCATTTTAAAACGCGAGAGGAGAAAAGCAGCACTCACTTGTCCAATGAGAATCTCCCATGAGAGATGCAAAGTGTCAGCTCATACTTTGTATTTGCCGCAACATCCCTCTCCAAAAAGCTTTGCGGAAGAACAACAGGAGCGTCCAAGTTGATTGCCGATGATGGGTTCGTCGGTCTTGGATCGTAGGCCGGTGAAAGACCACCGAAATGCGAGAAGATGTCAAGCTGACTTCCGAACCCAGAGCCTGCTGGTACGGGGCTGGAGGGGTTGCGATCACGCCGTCTTTTCTGGGTGTCGTTCGTAGGAGTGGAAGCAGATTTCGAAAAAGACCATCCCAATCCTTTTCGTTCCTTTCGTGATGTTCCTTTCGATGTAGATGGCGATGTAGATGTGGACCCTTCTTGCTGACGGACGGTATAAGGTGTAATCGCGGACGGTCCAGGCTCGATGCCCTGAGTAAATGACGAGGCAGAACCTGGGCGAGGAGAAGGTGTGTCAAGGTAGAATGGGGTGATATGGGACTCTTGCGGCAGCCCGGGTTCACGTGCAGGTCCGTCCTGGTGACGGACAGTATATGGTGAAGGCGCAGACAGTCCGGACTTGGCGTCCCGAGGGAATGATGAGGAAGGACCTGCGTGAGGGGAGGGAGGGTCAAGGCAGAATGGGGTGATATGGGACTCCTGCGCCAGCCCGGGTTCACGTGTAGTTCCGTCTTGCTGACGGACTGAGGATGATCCAGGCTTGATGTCCCGAGGAAATGTTGAGGGAGAACCTGCGTGAGGAGAGGGAGGGTCAAGGCAAAACGGGGTGATATGGGATTCCTGCGCCAGGCCAGGTTCAGTCCGGGCAGTGAGTGGGACCTTTTCTGGGGAAAGAGAGCCGTTGACATGGAAAGGAGTTATTCCGTTCCCCGATGAAGCTTCTCTGATGGTGCTGGCATCATTAGAATGCACAACATCCTTTTCGAGAGGGCTTTCAGCAGGAAAGGCCGTTATCTGCCCTCCAAGGCCGGCGGGCAGAGGAGATAACTGATTCCGATTCTCAACAGGCTGGCCGTCTGCTTGTACTGCTTCGAAAGTCGACAGGTTGGCGTATTCCGGGAATGGAATCGAGAATGGAAAAACGTAATCGCCTTCCAGCTTTCCATCGAATTTCTCTTGAGGTTGAGGTTGACGAGGATCTCCAAAACTCCGATCCCAGATCGTATAAGTCTGGTCCAGGAATTTGACCGATCCGGTATCCATAGAGCTCGTAATAAGCGTGCCTTTGAGCTTGAAAAGTGAGCCACGTTGTGAGTACGCGAGAAGGGTACGGATACACAAATAACGAGAACATACCACCAGTTTGACATTCTTGACCGTGTGTGGATCAGGCAGTGATAGCTCAACGCACCCAAACATATTCTCCCCTGCACGGAACCTCGGATGCTTTGTTCCTTTATTACTCCTAGTTTCGGGATTATATAGCTTCAAAGTAGCTGAAGTACCGCCGCGGATGGCGAATTGAAACTCTTTCAGCGTCGTCGCGGAATATCCATTCGATGCGGGGCAGTACGTGGGAGGGTAAGTCGACGCGATAGATGTTCTGCACGACGGTGGCCGCGAGCTAGGACCGTGCCCCTCGGGTGGGAGTGTCCTGTATGTCGGGGGGATTGTACATGTATCGTTGGATTCGAGGGACCTGTATGACATTCCATCATCAGGCCTGCGACGACCTTCTGCTCTGCGCTCCGCTTCGCGCCCAGGTTCGACAATGCTTCTTGCGAGAAAAGAGAGGTTGGAATAACGAGGAAGTCGGCAAGACACTGAATTTCGTTCAGTTCTGTTTGTCCTATGGTCGAGAATTTCCATGACCATATCTCGGCGCGGTGTATAGGTATAATACTATGGCGCTAAAGCAGAGACGCTGCTGTAATGGCTTCGAAGTTAGTATGGATTCATCATTCATGATTACCTCGTATTCCGACCGACCTGGATCTCCCGCGGGGGGAAGGTGGAAAGTGGAAACAAGGAGGCTGGGGAGCAGTCGTTGAGAAGTCGCCAATTCATTGCTTGCGCTACAAGTATCATCGGATTGGTCGTCTCGAGCACAGGATGTGTGTGCGTGTGGGCACCTCATCAGTGTTTTTGTTTGTGTGTGGCACTGTTATCCCCGGTGACCTGGGACACAATTTTTTGCGCAAATGTAATCCAAAGATTAATCAATTTTTTAAGGCGGATCTTCACAAATACTGAATGTAAGCCTGCGCAGAGACCCAATACCTTGCAGAATACTGAAGTTTCGAGACGCGCACAATGGCTATTGCTAAGATAGAGAGACTTTACCTCTTATCGTTTCGATTCTGTGGAGTGGAGAACAATAAAAATGCAAAGATGTAATTTTTGGAAGATACCACATATAGCCAAGGGTTTTGCGTAGAAAACCTCATGGAAATGGGAGCACCTCGCTTGTGACCTAGTGTCTATTGTTGCGGGGTTGGAAAGAACTATACAAACGTCAGCTGCTCTGACAGCACACACAGAAAAAGTAGTACTTGGCGTCATCAACGGATCTGCAGCTCGGTATTATCTTCTTATCCCGCCGGTAGCGTCAGGTTAACAAGGCGGCCGAATCCAGCTCTATTTAATCTTTGCGTCCAATCATTCTGATCATAAGCCCCGCAAGAGGGTTGCAAAAGGATCCAAAGACCAGGAAATACTAAGCAGGATCTCACCGCCTCGTAAATATGACATGGCACCAACATCAAGAAATTGCAGAATACCGATTGGTTGAGAACTGCAAGATGATACTTTCTGGCGAAATTCTCTGCTTGCGGCTTGACCCTTGCCACAGCAAGTCTCGATAATAGCAACAGATTCAGAGGTAGTGTATGATGTATTCCCGGTTCTAAGTGTGAGGGCCCTCGATGCAAATCTTACCCGATATGTAAGGTCTTCCGGAACCGCGNTTTTGTTCGCGTCAAAGNTTTTTTGTTCGACGGCCAGGGCTGCATCATCTGAACGATACGAAACAGGTTACCTCTATCTATCTCGACAATAGTAGGATCAGGACGGAATACTACATTTCGAGCGTGCTGATACCTGGGCTCGGTTGCGAAGTCTTGGTGTGTTGCACAGATCTTGCGGCGCACAAATAGTTACACTCTGGCAGTGTGGTATGTCTTTTCACTTGTATCTATTCCGCTGAGTTTCAGTAGAGAACAGACAGTATGCCATCGATGGACACGGGATGGAAAGGTTTCTTCGTGGCGTTTTAGCCTGAATCACTGTCGTCGGTATCAAAATCATTGTGCAGATGTAGAAATCGTTTTGTCCCTTGGATGGCCAAGTTGATCCGCGTCGAGGGTCAGAAAGAAGCCGAGGATACAGTTCTGCATCTGATGGGCGACGATGAGACGTTGTAGCAGTTGTTGGAGTCACAAGCTAGCTGTTCCCGTAATTGTATCAGAGAGAGGTAGATCAGCTGAATAGCCTGACGAAGACCGCACTGAGAACCAGAAAGGAGGAGAGGGTACGATTCTGCATTCTCGAGGGTTGTGCCTCTAGACGAACGCTTCAACAACGTCTCTGTCCAATTCGCTATGAAAGCCTCCAATTGCCCTCAATTCAGAGAGCAACGAGTAGATTATCCAACGAAAGGAACTTCAATTCGGCGTAGAACTGCAGCTGTTGGAAAGGATAGGCAGAAGGGTTGTCCGACATGAGCGGGTTCCCTCGAGGTACTAGCGATGAGAGAGAGGGCCGTAAAACGTCTTGAGCGGCTGCTCAGGGACGCATAATCGAACACTGCATCCCGATCGGTAGCCCTGACGGTGTATTGGCAAGTCCGTGCTTCGACGGCGCTTGTTCCAGAGTATCTCAATCGGGACCCAGTAGAACGCCAAACCCCTAATCGATTCCAGGCGCTCCGATAAAAGATGGGCTTCGAGGGTAATGTACAACCGAACGACTAGAATAAAACGAAAAAAACACTAGAATGAATGAGCTGAGACGGTATCAGAGGCTAAATCTAGAATCTGATCAAGAGATATGACATACAATATAGTGCCAGGTTAGGATCGCTGTGCCGCTGGCTCCTGGAACGGATCTCCAATTTCTACAACGAAATAATGAGTATAAGGCAGGCCAAAGCAACGTCTGAGCTCACCTTTCCTCAAGTAATCAACCAGGGATTGGTCCAACAATTCATCTTTATCTCTCTTTCCACCAGGCCCTTTACCCTCCCAATGCCCTGTGTCAGCCCTCCCTGAGTTCTCTCTCCTCCTAGGCCTCTGATCTCTGGCTCCGGTCGTTGTAGCATACGACGATCCTCCGATCCTTTGTCTCTTCGAAGAGGAACCGCCGCTCGCAAAGGAGGAGAGCTGGCTGGTCAACGAGCCGAGGAAGCCCTTGTCGCTCCCGCTGGGCGCCTGGAAGTTGGTTTCCTCTGGAGCTGGAGAGCCTGTCGATGGGGTCGATAGACCGGGAGATATTTGGCCTGGTGAGTCCATGGTGTGGTGGTGGTAGCTGGTGAACGGTTTTACGGTAGGACTGGTGTCACGCTCACAGCATCCGCACGACGCGTAACCCCACGTGCTGGTGTGACGGTCATAATGAAGAGTGTTAGGGGCTGTCACATCCGGATTTCAGCTCTCTCGCGTACCACCCACCCTTCACGACACGACCCTTGCAAGCTATCCCTCCTCAAATTGGTCAATTGACGTAAAAAAAAAAGTACCAGGCACAGTGGCATCTTGCTCGAGGGGACAGACCTTCAGTGGCGGTGGCATGGAGAAGTACTATGTGATATTGAACGCGTCAGAACAGCTATGGACTCTGATGGANTCAGCCCGAGCATTCAAGCATAAATATGGTGCTCATTTGTATCGTCCTTGTGTCGGTTATCGATTCAGAATCGATCCACTGCGATGATGCGGCAACGTCCTCTCAATCAGCGCCTCGACCCGAAAGTCACAGTCCGAGTGGATGCTGCAGACATAACTTTGCGCTCTCAGGTGAGTTAAGATCTCACTTTTAACGCGTGTACATCCTCCTTAATTCAATTTTTGACTACTATCAAGCCTTTTTTTATCACCTCTCCTCCGTTTGATAACCAATTTTTTCCAAGTTAAGGCGCTGAGTGCGGAGTCTACACGATGTGAATCCGAAAAGAAGCAGAGTGCCATGCGCTTCTTGCCCTTCTGTTCCTAAAGATCCCTGTCAATGGCGTATTGCTCCCTCACAACAATCTATATGATAAGTGAGTATGGGTGAAGGGTTCGACGTGAGTGTGTGCTGCTGATCAGTGATCACCGACTTCTGGTGGAACACCGAAGGCGAGAGTAAGTGCTGTAGAACAGTTCTCTATCTTAATTCCCATGCACTGAATCTCTTCCTCTTTACCCTAGCAGGCTTGAAGAAAAACCTGAAATCGTTCCTTCCTTTCCAGACAATTGAGTATGTCCGGCGTTACCGACCAGGACGCCCTTCCTGCAACGGTCTCTATCGGCGCAAGAGACCCTGCCATTCGATATAGCCCAGAGGGATGGATCTTCGGCCATGATTCTTCGGTATCTCAGCGGCCAGGGTCCTTCATCACTCTTCAATTCGTAGGTGAGTCGTCCAAGTTACCATCCAAAGTCCAGGAGAGCAAACTCACTTTCAAGGCATTAGGAAGCAGTGTCCGTTGGGTAGGGACTGCCGATCCTGAGGCAGCGATGTATGTGGTCGACGGCGACGTCTCGAAACCCTTCCCAGACTCTGGGCCCTCCTCCCCAACGCACCGCATCTTATTCGAAACTCCACACCTACCATTTGGGTCCCATAACCTGACGGCGGTGTTACATCGAGCAGGCTCGAGCCTGTCCTTGAGCCACTTCGTCATCCAGAATGCCTCCACAGCTGTCGATAGCCAGCTCGAAGTTGCTGGCAGTCTGGATGGCATGCAGCCGCTTTATCGCAGAAACCCGGCTTCGGAGGACAAGATATCCACCACAGCCGTGCTCGCCGGTGTGCTTGGAAGCTTTGGGTTTTTCCTGCTGGTAGGGGGCGTTTTCTTTTTCATTCGGCGAAGGAAGATGCAGAAAAGGCGCAGAACTACAAGTCGCAGGACTGGGGCCAAGCAAGGCATTGCGATTGAAGAACTCCCACCGTCCTCACGCCGAGCCGTAGCTTCGCCTTCAAGCCCACCACGAGCTTCTCAGCCCCCGAAGGAACGCCGTGGAACTAAAGCCCCAAATCGCGCTCGCCAGCACGAACCCACCTCTCAATCCTCGCGCCCTGTGGAAGCGTCATCGCCCTCGAGACCAGCAGAACGACGGCAGAGGCGACAGGAAACTTCCCAGCGACCCCCTCGGTCCTCGTCCCCAGAAACGCCGACGACGCCTGGGAAGGGTGTGGACCCTCATTCCCAGCCTCTGATAGCTCCCAATCCGCAGCGTTTCAAGGACTGCGATACCCAGGAAGAGGCGAGAGCGGAAACACCTGTCCCCCTTCATCCGCCATTGCGTTTTTCACCGGCACCACGATCAGCTTCACCATCACTCGCAAATATCCTTCCGAGCTCTAACCGTCGGCAAGAGAGGAGACATATTGGTGCCGGTGACTCGGACGCCGAATACTTGTCCGATGCCAGCGTGAATAGTCGGGCGACACGACAGACCTTGATGTCTACCATTGGCGCTTCGAGGAGGACGGGGAGCTTGCAGGCTGCTGCTCCCCCGCGGTCACAGCCTCATCAGCAGGTGGTGTTGGATTTGCCACCTGCGTATACACCTGATTAGGGGCCTCCGCAACCCATTCAGTGCGCCGCAGGAGCTCTTCAGTCCAGCTTTGACATGAGGAATGGACTCACCTACATATTTCTTCGGACATTTCGATAGTCGCAAGACTTTTTGCGTGCGTGGCAGGCTCGGTTCACGGGAATGTCGGTTTTGATCGTGACTCGGGACAACGAGCGTCGATCAAACTGGGCGTATGGTCGTTCTCCTGGATGGTTTCCGGCCTCGTCAGAGCAATTACAGTGTACAGCAGATATTTTTACACATTTATACCGCACCCACTTGAACGCCATGGAATGGTCCCGAGGTGCCGGGGTGAGAGCAAAGNTTTACATCATAAGTGCTGATTCATCGGGATTTGGGCCAAAAAAGGCCCGCTGAGAAACTAGGACTGGGCGCCAACTTACGGCCATGTCATCACAAAACGGCAGGCGACCAAGTTTGTCCAGGGCCCACATCGCGGACCGTTCGCAGAGTCTCCTTTNCCCCCTTTCCCTCGGTTCATGAATGTCGTCGAAGGGTGCCTCCGGCGATGGGGCAGGCCCTGGATGGTTCGCTAGGCTCAGGAAGGCCGACGTAGGCGACCTCTTCTCCCGCAAACGAGAGCCAGGGCCTCCGAGGACCGTCTTTGTGAATCAGCCGCTGCCAGAAGACTACTTCGACCATAGAGGCAAGCTCAAGAAGGAATACGTGTACACCACCAACCAGGTCATTACCTCAAAGTATACTGTTTTTACATTCGTACCCCGTAATATCCTCGAACAGTTCAGGCGGGTCGCCAATGTGTACGTCGTGCTCGTTGCGTTGGGACCGCAGATGAAATCTGATTTCCCGACAGCTACTTTCTGGCCATCTCTATTCTACAATTCTTCCCTAAATTCACGACCGTCGCTCCTGGTGTCGTAATTCTGCCACTGGTCATCATCCTCGGGATTACAGCGCTCAAGGATGGCTACGAGGACTACAAGCGTCACGAGTCCGACCGCAGAGTAAACTACAGCAAGGTCAAGATCCTTCACGGTGCCGAGGTCTCCAATACGAACGGGACGACGGTTAAAACGAAGACGTTCATCCGACGTATTCTGCCAACACGTTCCCGGGACCCACGGACGTCATTCAGTTCGGAGACCACCGTCTGGAGCAAAGCGTCGAGGCTGTCGAAGGAAACCGCACAATCCTCTGCGCCCTCTCGCGACCCCATCGAATACGACCACGACGAAGGCGGGCCCCATTGGAAGGATGCGTTCTGGGAGGATGTGAAGGTGGGGGATTTCGTCAAGATCACCGAGGGAGAGCAGTTCCCCGCGGACATACTCATCTGTGCGACCTCTGAAGACGACAATGTCGCTTTTGTCGAGACCAAGAACCTTGATGGCGAAACCAACCTCAAATCCCGGCGTGCAGTCGAAGGCCTCACTGGAATCAATAATGCAAAGGAATGTGCCGACGCCCGCAACGCATTTACAGTTCGATGCGATAAGCCTGATACGGATATGTACAGGCTGAATGCTGCTGCGACATTTAATGGGCAAGATTTCCCCGTCGACATCAACAACGTGTTACTACGTGGAACCCTTCTCAGGAACACCCAATGGGCGATTGGGCTGGTACTGTTCACCGGGGAGGATACCAAGATCGTCTTGAACTCTGGTGGGACCCCGAGTAAGCGGAGTAGAGTCGAACGCCAGATGAATCCGCAAGTGTAAGCAGATTTTCGTAGTCTCGGGTTTCAGCTCACTAACGAAATGCCGATGTGATTAGTATGGTCAATCTTGGCATCATCGCTGCCGTCGCAGTTGTGTGTGCTATTGCTGATTCGATGCTTCAAGTCAAGTACTTCGAGCTTAACGCTCCTTGGCTTTATGGTGCCGACCAGTCCGATGATAATCCTCGGATTAATGGCCTGATAACCTGGGCTTTCGCACTCCTGACGTGGGTTATGCTTCGTCGTGGTTACTGATCAAGTACTGACTGCTATCACAAATAGATTCCAAGATATTGTTCCCATCTCGCTATATCTGTCCATTGAAGTCGTCCGGACCATCCAAGCTGCCTTTATTTATTTCGATTACGACATATGGTACAGGAAGACTAATCAAGCAACCATCGCACGGAGTTGGAACCTTTCGGATGATCTGGGCCAAATTCAGTACATCTTTTCTGACAAGACGGGTACACTGACGCAGGTAGGTGTTCTCCCGTAATCTAATCAGGCGTCTTTATTGACATCTCCCGCAGAACCAGATGATCTTCCGTCAATGCACGATCGGCGGAGTGGCTTACAGAGGAGAACCCGATCCCCCAACTTACGACGACGCCGACGAAGACGACTCCAAATCCAAATCCCGGCTAACCTTTGGAGACAAGGAAACGGCAGAAAACCTCACGATCCCCGTCCAACTCGAATACGCCGCAAGCTCGTCTCATAGTGTCAACACTCCCCTCAAGAGCGCAAGTGCTGAATTCAGCAGCAGAAGCCATGATGACGACGACGACGAGACACCCCACTTCTACGATCACCAGCTCAAGCGCGACCTCGACGAAGCCATGAATGCGGAACAGGAATCTTCGAATGCCGCTCATGCTCGAAACCTGCACGGGTTCTTCACGGTCCTGTCGCTCTGCCATACAGTCCTGACCGCCGTCCACCCTGAAACTGGGGAAATCTCGTACAAGGCGCAATCGCCCGATGAAGGAGCTCTCGTTCAAGCCGCAGCGGATGTGGGCTACCAATTCGTGGGCCGAGATCGCGAAACGCTTCTCCTCCGAACGCCAGGGTCAACGGAAGTCGAAAAGTACGAACTCCTCAATATTTTAGAGTTTACCAGCGCGAGGAAGAGGATGAGCGTGGTGGTGAGGAGGGTCGACGGAGAGGATTATAGACCGATGCTGTTGGCCAAGGGAGCGGATAATGTGATTTTCGAGAGGCTGCGGGCTGGGAACGACGAGATGAAAGAGGAGACGGAGAGGCATCTAAGCGAGTTTGCGAATACTGGGTTGCGGACGTTGACACTTGCGTACAAAATCATACCTGGTGAGTCTCTTGTGCTCCTCCGACCTTCCGGGGTCAGTATTACTGACAGCTCGTGACAGAGGAGGAATACGCCAGCTGGAGCGAACGATACTACCAAGCTACCGTTGCGATGGAAGACCGAGAGGAGCGTATAGAAGCTGTGGCTGACGAGCTGGAGCGGAACCTGCGACTACTAGGTGCTACTGCCATTGAGGATCGTCTGCAGGATGGTGTCCCTGAAGCCATTGCTGACCTTAAGAAGGCTGGTATCAAAATTTGGGTCGCGACAGGTGACAAGATGGAGACCGCTATTGGTGAGGACGATCTCGGTTTCACGCTAAATCGATACATGCGGCTGACACTATTATATCTCTAGCTATCGGCCGCAGCACGAATCTCATCGCCCAGGAATCCAACATCGTTATCCTTCGTGGAGGCAGCAGTCGATCCGCACGTGATCAGATGACAAGGGCTTTCGAACAGTTCTTCCCAGAGGTAGAAGTCCAACAGGAGCACAAATCCAGGACCTCCACGTCGTCTCGACAGGAAACTCCTATCCCTCTGCACCGATTGAATACTGGAATCACCGATATCGTCGGAGAGGCGAATGGTGAACGGCCCGGCGGGTTTGTTCTTGTGGTAGACGGTGCAGCTCTGCTGGAGGTTTGTTTCGTCCACCACTTCTATTCCTTGGCTTCGCCCTGATTGATGATGCCTCAGGCGTTCCAAGACGAAGAAAGCAAATCTATCCTGCTTAACCTTTCGCAACAGTGTGAAGGTGTCATTTGCTGTCGGGTGTCCCCGCTACAGAAGGCACTGATCGTCAGGCTCGTGAAGGATGGCATTGGGGCGATGACTTTGGCTATTGGAGATGGTGCTAACGACGTCAGCATGATTCAGGTAGGCATCCTCTCTCTAAAATCAAATTCTCGTCTTATCTAATACTCACTATTATAAAAAGGCTGCGGACGTCGGTGTTGGTATTTCTGGTGAAGAAGGTCTCCAAGCAGTGAACTCTTCGGATTATGCCATTGCCCAGTTCCGTTTCCTGAAGAAGCTTTTACTGGTCCATGGACATTGGTCCTACGCTCGCAATGGAACCATGTAAGCTCCGCCTCACTCTTCACCCTGTTGGAGAACCAGGCTAAATGTTACCCCAGGATTCTGAACTTCTTCTACAAGAACATGCTGCCCTTCGGTATCAAATTTTGGTTCCAGTTCTATTGCGGATGGAGCGCCCATTAGTGAGTTTGATCGCCCTCAATCGGAAGGCTTACTGACTAAGATATGTTCCAAAGCGTCTATGACTACGTCTTCGTTCTGTTCTGGAATTCCATTTTCACTGTCGCTCCTGTCGTTGGTGTCGGTGTTTTCGACCGGATAATGGGTTAGTCTCCTTCTAGCTCTATTGGCATCGATTCTTATAAGATATTTTTGCAGACTATCACATCCTCATGGACGTCCCAGAGCTCTACCGGTACGGACGAGAGAAGTATTGGTTCAGTTTCCGTTCATTCTTCATCTACATGCTCGATGCTCTCCTCCAGGTGAGTGTTACCTCAGCCTTCTTGCCGTCGTTGGTGATTACTAACCGCCATGCCTAGTCGGTGGCCATCTATTTCATAATCTTATATACCTATACGTCCCCTACTTCACGCAAGGATGGCTACGACGTTGCTCAGAGTGAATTCTCGACGGTAAGATTTTCGAATTCCGGATCGTTTCTGATTACTGATCCCGCTTTAGACGATGGCAATGGTGGGCGTCATGGTCGCCAACATCTACGTCGGCTTGAACGCTACTGCTTGGACTGCGTGGCTCTTCTTCGCTGTGTTCATTGGGATTGTCATTGTTTGGGTTTTCTCCGTATGTGTTTTGGCCTTGAATCAAAAGGATATCTTCCTAATTCTTATGATCTTTCACAGGTTGTCTATGCTGCCATCGAGCCATCCTACGCCGCCACTGCGCTATACGGGAACAACTATTTCCTATTCCACTCTGCATACTTTTGGCTTTGCCTCCCCATCGCTTTCCTAGTCCCCCTCCTCCCCCGATACCTCGCCAAGTACTGGAGATTCTCCATCGAACCCAGCGACTTTGATATTCTCAGGGCGGCCAAGGCTCAGAACGCCCATCAAGACTGGAAGGAGTACTCTGGTGCCAGGAAGGCCGAGCACGAGCTCTCTGTGTTCAAACAAGAAGGCGCAGCCTCGCGGTACACGTCGCGTTCGAGCTTTGCGGCGTCTCTTCGGCATGCGCCGAGACCCTCAATGGACGTCAGGGCTGCAAGTCGAACGGACATGTCCACCGGCCTTACTTCCGTCGATCGCGGGTTTGACTTTGCGCAGGAGGAGAACGGAGTTGAGCTTCGGAGGATTCAGACCAATTTGTCAGAAAGGCACTTCGGCGATAGTGGTCAAGGTGGGACAAAGGGGAAGGGCACGCTGAGAAAGAGGATATTTTCTCGGAGGAGTAAGATGAAATTGAAAGAAGAGGGTCCGTCGAGTCCGATGTCTCCGAAACGGCCAAAGTCGAGTGGGAAGGACTCTACGAAGGACTCTGGATCGCCACCGACGTCCCCGAAACGGCCAAAATCGAGTGGGAAGGATTCGTCAAAGGAGAGGGATTCGTCATCACAATCACCACCACCGTCTACTCCACAGTCATAGTATAGACTTTTCTTCTTATCCTCTTCTCTTCTGGTCACGTTTTGCATGGACGGATTTGCATCTAATTATCCTATTTGTATTGTACATTGTAGCCCCCCCCATTTTTTGCTGTCCTTACACATTGCTGTACTTTTACTAGCTAACCATGTCCATCTGCTTTCCCGCCACGAATAGAAGCTTGGTTTATGACAAGTCGTCCAACGGTTCGCAAGGCAAGAATGCCCCCGAAACTGGGCGATGACGCTCTAAGTTGGCGAGGGGGTGGCTGTCCGTTCTTGGAAGTACTAACGGCGTGCCTTCAGTTGTTCTGGGCGGCTCCGAGTCAGACGGCCTGCCCATTTCAATTCTGAAGCCTAAATTTCGCTCCTCTGCCATGTGCCTAACGCTTTTCCCTCACGACCACCTTTTACAAGAACCCGCCTTTAACAGCAGATATTCAAAGTCAAGCCCCCAGATTCAAGCATACCAATGCAAGCATGAATACAAGAAAAATTCCAGTTTCGAAGTGCAATTCTTACTATAGTACAAAAAACTTCTGAAAATCCCTCTCCTCGCTTTAGGCCCGTCTTTTCATGGGGCCAAATGAAATACCCATCCTAACAGACATTATCAGGTCCTCCTTCCAATCCGGATTGAAGCGGACGAGATGTATGTTCTGAGCATCGTTAATGCCCAACGGTACGAGGTGCCTTATAGTCGCCTCCTGGTCCCTAACTGGGATAACGATGTTGACCAGGGCCAGCCCTAAGACGGTAGGATCCTTGACCCTGAGCTCTGGAACTTCCGCAACGGTCTGTTCCGCCACTGCCCGCATCGCGGAGCCAGGAATCTCGGAGATTGAGTCGACCTCTGCAGATAGAACGTCGAAGGATCGCTTGGGTTTGACCTTCCTCTGGCCTGGGAGGAAGGTAGGCGACAATACGACGGTCAATATCTTTTGGGAGCAGTTCTCTGGGTACTTCTGCAGTTCGAAGGCGGAGACGACGGCGGTGTATAGGATAAGTCGATACTCCTGGATATTGAGGAGCATGCATATGCTTGAGAAGACTTCTCGCGCTCTTGGACGGGTGATTTGCCTACCTGAAGCCATCTCTTGTAGTGCCTCTCGACCTCCCTGGGCCGGAGTCCGAGCGGGTCGATTACAGTCTGCGCCTTCATATTCGCCTCTGTTTGTGTGTTGATTATGCATTGAGGTTTGTGGGTTTTCCAGTGAAGCTTTTGGCAGTCCCGGGACTGCCATAACGCAGTCCGCGTTAGCCTTAGACTGTGTCTCAATAGAGAGAGGAACTTGAACTTACGCAGTAATGGGCTCTTATGCACTGGCTGCAACTGGAAAGCTTCTGTCTCTTCTCTTTCAGCTCCCCCTGGCTCACGAAGCAGGTCTGGCATTGCTTCGTCTCTTCCACGCCATTGATGAACCGAGAAGTCGAGCCCCAAGTTGAAGAGTCGACCATATCGTGCTAAATTCAAGGGAAGTCGTCTGAAAAGGTGGCGGGCGTGGTGGTGGGTAAAGAGCAAGACACAGGGGGTCGTGATCATTCCATTCCATTGGTTTGCTAATCCTTAGGTGTCTGTGCTGGGCCCGCTTGCGATCGAGAACGCTCTTGGGAAAGTGTCTCAAACGTTGACCGGTCAACGTCTGGCGGCCATTGTCCTAGGTGACCACGTTCAAGCAGGCAACCCCGATTTGGCTGTATGGAAACTTACACACACACCGGGGTCTCTCCTAACTGTGGGTGGAGTTTGGGTGAAGGCAAGAGTGAGGCCTTGGCTCGCGCCTAATTTCGCGAAGTGATCCCGACGGCGCTTGTAAATACCCCCATTTCGAATTATATTCGTCAAGATAAAGTGTTTCTTATCACTTATCAGAGAAAAAAGAAATAAATGTCACACTAACCTGTCGTAGCATGGAATATTTGCATGGCACCAAATAGTCCTACAGTGCGCTTATGGCTCCGTTCGTATAAACCAAAGAGAAGAGCGACGACAAAAGAAAAGAACAGTGTGTATGTCTGAGCTTGGAGGCAGAGAGGTGGGGCTTTGCTAATGTGTGGATTGTAACAGAAACCTCCAAGAGAAGGTTCAATTTCGTCCGACCAACATGTCAACCGGAGTACCGTTCCTAACACACATTATCAAATCGTTTTTCCAATTAGGATTTACCGGTGGCACGAGCTTGAAAATGCTAGTCTGGGCTTCGTTGACGGGCCCCCAGGGAACAATGTGTCGGATAGTCTCTTGGTCGGTATATGGGATGATAATATAAATAATGCCAAATCCTAGGACAGTGGGATCACGCCTCTGGAGCTCTGGGACTCGCGCGAATACTTGTTCCGCCGTTGCACGCACCTGGAGGTCAGGGAACTCTGCGATCAACTCGACTCCCGCAGAAACCACATTGAAGGATCTCTTGGGGTCAACCTTCTTCTGACCCGGGAGGAAGGTGGGTGAGAGCGTGACGATTAAGATGTTTTGCGAAATGTTTTCTGGGTGCTGCTCGAGTTCGAAGGCATAGAAGACGGAAAGGATTAGGATGGGCCGGTATTCCTGGACATCGAGCAGCGTTACGAAGACACTCTTGGGATTCGAGAGGAAGAGTTCGCCTACCAAGACCCATTGCTTGTAGTGGTTTTCGACTTCAGACATTTGGAGCCTATCTGGGTCTATCACAGTCTTCGTATTGGAGGTGGCATCCGCTTGTCGGTTCATCAAACAGAAGGGTTTGTGAACTTTCCAGTGAAGTCTTTGGCATTCCGGAGACTTTAACACAATTATCATTAGCTTATTTATGGAGAGTGAATGGCCGATATGCTCACGCAGTAGGATGCTCTCTTGCATGCACCGCAGGTTAAGAGCTTCTGGCCCTTCTCCTTCAACTCGCTCTCCCATACAAAGCAATTCTGGCACTGCTTCACTGTCACTTCGCTTAGGGAAAAGGAGTGAGCCATATTGTGTTGTGATTGCTGGAGAATGGTGCGAAACGGCCGCACTGGTAGTGGCTAAGGGCAGATCGATTGGGATGATCATCGTCATCCTGTTGGTCTCTTAATCATCAGTGACCTAGGCGCTGAGCCTGCCTAATTGAGCTGAGGATCGTGGTTCTTAGTCTTCATCCGGACATTNCCCCCCGCTTCTTGGCCTTTTGTGCCTTCATCGTTCACCCTTTCTGCCAAGCTAAGCGCTTCGAGTCGCTGCAATGTATTCTAATTTTTGTCTGAAGAAAGACGTGAGCAGTCTTGGCTTGACTGGGGAAGTTGGAAGATCCTCGTCAACGCTACCCGACGGCGGCAACTCCCTCAGCTTTATGTCGGACCTGGTGACCGCACATCATGCACAACCTCGTGAACTTGTTTAGACTAGCAGGGAAGAAATGAGCATCTCCTTCAATCGTCGATATACAATGGATCTCCATGAAATGCCTACCCGGCATCTAATAATACTGCAAAGTGTGCGTCTAAAATGAAAGAGTGTGATAACACAAGAGAGCGACGGCAAGAGAAAATGCTTCATTCCTTCTACGGCATTGGTGGAGCGAGAAGTCTCGCAAATTAAAAAATCGACCATATCGTTCATCTGAGGTGGTGTGGGCGAGGTGGTGGCGGATAAGGAGCAATATTAGGGGCCGTGACCATTGCTTTATAATACCAATCCACAGCTGTCCGTGCTGAGCCTCCCGCTCGCGATCGACCGCAAAGTTGAAGCTACGCTTTTTATTGGGATGTTCTGTAGTCGTGGGTGGAGGTTGGATGAAGACAAGAGTGAAGCCTTGACTCGCGCTTAACTTCGCCGGGAACTATTAGTGATCCGACGGCGCCTGTAAATTGCCGAGGCATTTCGCCGAGGGTACTTAAGGAGGCTGGTTGGGGGCCAAGACTGAGTTCCATCATGCCACCGGCTTCGTTCCGTCATTCGGCTGTTTCCGTTACTTACTAGTGCCTTTCGTAGCTCCGCTTCATTTTGATTCTTTCTCTCTACACCCCACCCAAAATTCGGTGTTTTGAGGTGTGGCATTGATGGGAAAGTGTGTCAGGTCGGTTTGTCTGTTTCTTGTATGGGACGTCCATGGGACCACTTGCTGCATTGATGGATCATAGACCATGTGTCAGCCAATGAAACGCCCTTGGTTCGGCCCAAGGCATGACCTGTGCCTCACAATGTTTCCGGCCGTCGCACGGCAGTGACATTGTGAAGGCATAAATTATGCCACAGGTTGATCCATATTCTCTTCTCACTGCATGAACTCAATATTTTTTGATAGCAATAGAAACAGTATATTTTTCAACTCTGGCTTAGCAAAATACACAAAATCAAAACACGATAATTTTATCGCTATCGAGGAATATTGAATCCATGCGGCGAGAAGAGAATATGGATTGACCTGCGGCATAATTTATGCCTTCCCAATGTCACTGCCGTGCGATGGCCGGAAACATTGTGAGGCATAGGTTATGCCTCGGGCCGGTCCAGGTTGGTTCCATCGGCCGATACATCCATCAATGCAGCAGGTGGTCCCATGGACGTACCATGCCGGAAACAAACAAACCGACCTGACATGCTTTCCCATCAATGTAACACCTCGAAACACCGAATTTTGGGTGGGGTGCTATCGTTTCATCCTTCGGATCGACGGCCTCTTTCCCGCCTGCCAAAATGCCTCGGCACCTGCCGTGCGCAGCATCGGCCGCTTCCCACAGGTACGATACTTATTCAGGGTGTAGTGCTCTTTATCAAGAAAAAAAGGGGAAATAAATGTCATCTCAACTGTCGGCATACAAGAACACTGGCATCGTATATCTGCATGACACCAAATAATCCTACGGTTCGCCTATGAGTCCACTCGTGAAAAGGAGAGGGTATAACCCAAAGAGTAGAACGACGACAAAGGAAAAGAACAGAGTCGATGTCTGGGCTCGGAGACAGGGGACTGAAGCTTGCTACTGTGCGGATCGTAACGGAAACCTCCAAGAGAAGATTCAGTTCCGTTTTAACAACAGGCCAAGTGGAGTACCATTCCTAACACACGTTATCAAGTCTTTCTTCCAATTAGGATTTACCGGCACGCGGCCGAGGGGACCGATCTCGGCTTTGTCGACAGGGCCCCAGGGCACGATGTGTTCGATATTCTCTTGGTTGGCAACTGGGATGACGATGTAAATAAGGCCAAACCCTAGGACGGTGGGGTCACGTTTCTGGATCTCTGGGATTCGCGCGAACAGCTGTTCCGCCGTTGCTCGCACTTGGAGGTGAGGGATCTCTGCGATCAACTCGACTTCCACGGAAACCACAGTGAAAGATCTCTTGGGGTCGACTTCATTCTGACCTGGGAGGAAGTTAGGTGAAAGCGTAATGGTTAAGATGTTTCGCGAAATGTTTTCGGGGTGCTGCTTGAGTTCGAAGCCGCAGTAGAGGGCATGGTATAGCATGCCCCGATATTCCTGGACATTAGCATTACGAGGACACTTTGGGGATCGAGAAGAATAATACCCCTACCAGGATCCATTGCTTGTAGTGGCTTTCGATTTCAGCCATTTGGAGCCCATGTGGGTCGTTCCTACCGAAGTTGGCATCCGCTTGTCGGTTCATCAAACAGAAGGGTTTGTGAGTCTTCCAGTGAAGCCTTTGACATTCTGGAGACTTTGATACGTTCACCGTTAGCTTGCTAGTGGAGAGAGAATGGCCAATATGCTCACGCAGTAAGATGCTCTCTTGCATGCGCCGCAGCGTAAGAGCTTCTGTCCCTTTTCCTTCAACTCGCCCTCCCGCACAAAACAATTCTGACATAGTTTCCAACCATCCATGGGGAAAGAGTCAGCCAGATTGTGTTGTGATCGGTGGAGAATGCTGAGAAACGGTCGGTGGCCAAGGACAGATCGATTTAGATGGCGATAATCGTCATTAGTCTAGGCGCTAAGCCTGCCTGATTTAGAGGGTCTTAGTTCATAGTCCCTGTCCTGGCATTATCCCTGCTTTATCTTGGGCTATTTCACCTTCATCGTTCACCTTTCCAAAGCTAGGCGCTTCAAATCCCTATAATTTACCCTGATTTCTGCCTGAAGGAAGAAAGGCGGCATTGGGGTGAGAAGAAAGACGTGAGGCCTGCGACCCGAGTCTTGCAGGACCCAATCATGATCAACGCCCACGGCGAAGTCGGTCGGCCTTATGTCGCGAGGCCAAGGATTTTTGGTGTTCTGATAGCTGCCTCAGTTTAGGGGCAAGGAGGATAGAAGAGATAAGGGAGCCGCACATCACGATCGCGAGGGTGCAAACTCATCAACTTGTACTAGCGGGGAATAAGGAATGAATATCTCCACTTTCAATGGCCGATATACAAGGGATCTCCGTGGAATGCTTGAATGGCATAGAATAATACTACAGTGTGCGTATAAAATACGTTCGTAAATAACGAGTGTGGTAAGACAAGAGAGCGACGGTAAGAAAAAACAACAGTGTCCGAGTCTGGAATCGAACGAGGGACGGGGATGGGGGCTGCTACTACTAGGTGGATTGGTGTCATGATGGCGTATACGAAGGGGGGACATCGATGATCTCGGGCTCTGGCAATCGATCTGATGTGAGACGAATGCCGCTGTCTTTGTGGTGAACGAGGTGGGCATTCGATGACCGTGGGCCAGAAGACGAGCTGGTATCACTGAATGCGTTGGAAGAATTAAATGGCGACAATTCAATGTGCTGTGATCGATTAGGCCGAATCTTCTGGTCCCGGTGCACCTGCCGAGGGCCGAACGAAGGGGAGGGTACATCCTGGTACGCTCCTGGCGTCGACGGTGCCCACCCGGCAGGATTAGGATGCGCCGAGGTAAGATTTACCTGGCTCAACCCAGACATCGAATACGTCGATTGATTGCCTAGGCTGCTGTACTGGAATGGTGTAACCTGGGAAAATGGAGCAGGGAGGGTCGTGGAAGCTCCTGGTGTGTTGAGATTTACCCTGGTGATCTTCTCTCGTTTCCTTCTCCGCAAGCACCATATTAACCCGAGAACACAGAAAAGGACGAAGGCAGCCCCGCCGATAGCACCGCCTACGATCGCCCCAACCGGTGGGCCAGCTGAACTTGGGGTCTGACTAGAGTTTGGGTTGGGGGTCCCAGTTGCGGCGCTGGATGCGTCAAGTCCTTCAATACTCGTGCCTGGATTTTGACCTCCTCCACCGCCAGGAAGAATGATATCGCCGTTTTGGATGAGGAGGTGGTCAAGCGTAAGTGGTGCTGATGGACCACGATGCGTAACGGTGAGGGTGTGTTCGCCAGTTGGAAGCTCGGGGGTTTCAAAGAGGTGTTGATTGTACAGTGCAGCTGAGCCAGAAGGCAGGGCGCGTATTTGGAATGTGGTCGCTGGCTGGCCGTCGATGGAGTAACTGGCTTCAGAATTTTGTGTAGGAAACCCGCTTGGTGTCCAGCCGACCCAGCTGAGTTTCGTGCCTACGAACATTTTAGTACCGCAAAGCTGTGTTCAGAGTCAATCAGCATACCAGTGAACTTGACCGTCACCACAGCACCGGTTTGCAGCGTCATCATCGCACTTTCTGTTAGCTTCTGCCAATTTCCAGAGGCATATTGAACAGTGGGATCGTTGTGCTCAACGATAACCGTAGCGCCCGTCAAGCTTGAGCTCATGTTAGCGAGTGGCAGATACCGAACCTGGTCGAACCATAAATTTGTGTTTTCCGTCGAAACCGTGTTGAGGGTGAGTGTGTATTGACCAGGGGTGTACGTTGGACTGTCGCATAGCGGCCAATTGTTGATTGAAGCCGTCCAAGGTGGGTTGGGTTCGATTTGGCTGACGCCTACGATACACGTCCAGGTGGGATCGATGACACCTGAAGAATTTCGAACAGCGCTAGTTCCGAGAACCCGCACTCGGGTTCCTTTATAGCGATGGGTATGTCGACCTGATCAGATGAAGGTCGTATGCTGGGCGGTGTCGCGCACCTGTGAAGGGAAACGAGAGACTCCCCGTTCCGTTTATTCCGTGCTGAGATCCACCATAGGGCGCACCCCAATTCCCCATATTAAACCCGTCATTTCTCTCGAACCAAGGCCCTGTGTATGTGATGCTGGGGTGTGTATCGTCAAGGAGGACCCAGCGAGTCCCAGACATGATGGAGTCCCAAGCAGCTAATGATTGAAGCGAAAAGGAGTGGAATAAATAGAGGGATAGACCCACGAAGAACACTGGTGGAGAAAGTGAAAGACAGAGAGCTGAATACTCCCATCACTGGACAGCCCGGCGGTATTGCCAGCCAACTTGACGACCAAGGGTAGAATTTATTTGTCACACGCAGCATCAGCCATGCGACCAAGCGCCAAGCGGGTAAGAGGCAGCACCAGGAGTGAGCATGATTTTCCGCAGCTCACGATACATATCAGCATCTTGGGGTGGGTATTGTGTGTAGGTTTAAACCTGTTGTATCCACCGTTCAGCGACAGCCGGAACTCATGGCGGAGAGCCTACCTATGGAGGACACCTGGAGCTCAAGCAAAGAGATCAGCGGAATCACCGTGAAACAGCGCCCACGACAAGCCATCTTCCTTCGCTCCGTATGGTGATTGTTCGGTTCTGGACGCATCACTGATCGGAACACGGTTTGCCGGATCACAGGCCAGCCTCGGCAAACTTAGGCTTTGACTTAAGACCCTTTAACGCCTTGAAAGAAAGGACACATGGGGCCGTACGGTCTCACAGAGGCGGAGTAGATATATCAAGCGTTGAGAAAGATAGATAGGAACAAAATAACTCATAGTGTACTTGGGTCCTTTCTAGAATTTCGAGTTCATAACCCTATCACAACGAAGAAAGGGACAAAAGGGTCTACTGAGCTGCGCTTGAAGCCAGTGGCTCTGATTTTCTGAGCTCAGAAACGGGGCCAGACCTTCAACCGCTTTCTAATTAATATTCAGCTCGCACCAGCTCAAGTGCATTATGTCTGCCATTGAGTCGTTTTTCGAGCAGCGCCAAAGTAAAGAACCGCCAGCTACCACTACGAACTTCCGAGCCAGGTTTTTTCCCTGGCGGACAGACCTGGTCTTTCCAGGTTAATGCTCTGGCTATCCCAGAGTTCTTTCCTGGAAAGACCACGACTAGTCCTGGAGTGTCCAGGGACGCCCTGACAGGAAAAATCTTGGGGTAATCTCCGTCAAATTTTCCAAAACCCTGGACGATTTTTTCCCTGGATTTTCTATGGAAATCCCATGTAGTTTCTCTTGAGGTTTACCAGTTCTATTCCAGGTCAAAAACTCTGGAGTTACCAGAGCTTTTTACCTGGGATTGCCAGTACGTTTCCAGGCTCACATACCTGGTCATACCACGGAGTTTACAGGTCAGAAAACCTGGTAAATCCACTAATAAAATCGGTATAAATCAGTGAATATCCATTCATTATTCCAGGTGTCGTATACAGGGAGAGTGTGATAGTTTGTGCAAAAAGGAATGTAGGATAGAATGGTCAAACACGAGGGAGTGAAAAGAGTAATAATAAAAGACCAATCGGTAAACGACTCGAACTAGCTTCTAGACTTGCGCTTTTGGGGAGCTAGCTTATCGTCTTTCGAACTGTTCAATGTCCTGTAAACAGAAGTGAGCAATGATTAAGTAACGGGAGGGAAGAACTCACATCGTCGTCGGACTGAATGGTCCGTGCAGCTCTCACCCGCTGAGTCCAACGGTTGACCTGCACACTTTCCTTCCCATTGCCATTGTTCTCGATCCACTTTGTAGCCTTGGCTGAGCGTCAGGATTCAAGATTAGTGTGTGTATCTGTGACAGGTTTGGGGATTACGCACCAGCCTTTGTCTTCAACAGCGGCTTGTCATGTTGTCGTCGTCGGGGAATGGAGGACGAGCAGTGGGGGAATGGGAGGAGGCCCGGGTATTGCGCTCAATCTGAAGCGATCGAAAGGGGAAAGAGGTCGCTGGTGACTGTGTAGGCGCATTGTAGTTCCGATGGATGTAGGCGAGATGAAGGAGAGAAGAGAGAAGGGAGAGAGCGCGCCGCGCCAGTGTGTGTCCTGCTAGCCTTGGCTGACGGTGATGAATCTAAATTTAGCTGAATGTAATTATAGCTCACTTAACGCAACTCAACACAAAGCTCATCCCTGCCCAGCTATGTCCTTGGTCAAACCTGGCTTCAACTCATGGGAGGAGAATTCGGGGCCTTGATGTCATTGATGTTGCCACCGTGCAGTCGCTTTTTGGACAGGTGCATTGGAACAGATAGCGGGCCATTTTTGATCACAGCGGGGAGCTCGTGCGTACGACTTTTTCTGAAGAAGAGGGCACGGAATAACTTAGAGAATGTTGTAATATACGTTAATAATCGATGTACACAGATTTCTAATGGTGAAAAAGATGGCAGAGAAAAATATTGGGATTCCCAGAGCTTCTCCAGGATTGACCCAGAGAAAAAACCCGCCGGCGGAATCCCTGGTCAGTTTCCCTGGACGCAGCCAGGCTGACAAATCAGCCGTTTTCCAATTCTCCGTCGCGATCAGGTCTGGGACGGGTATGTCCAGAGCAGACCAGGTCAAGAACCTGGAAACAGGTTTCATAGTGTACCCAAGCCGACTGCACCATGGAACCCGATATTACCTGTGGTCAATGGGCCAATGCTTTGCACGGCAGTTCTCCGAGGCATTTTGAACCGTGGGGGCTTCAATGCATTCCGCTAAGCACTTCAGGAGGCGGAAGGTGATGTACATGAGAACGACATACCAAATTGAGCGGCGGAGCTTAAAGCTCACCATCACTGCAAAAGCTTGGCGGCAGAGGCTCGAGGGTAACAATGTACCCGAGTCAAAATGCCTCGGAATCCCAAAAGCTCTTGGTATGTGTGACGTGTTGGGCACTGCACAATCTCTTTTTGAGAAATAAAAGAGGGCTTTGTAAGTGAATTCGACCAATGAGAAAATATATTAAAACTATTTAGGACGGCTGATCAAGAAAAGGTGTTGTCACAAATTTTGCTATGAACTACGTCTACAAAGCTAAGCTGAATCGGAGGATATCTTCGATGGACCGAAAGAAATAAAGTGTTGTTCGATGGACACTACAGGTCAAAACAAAGAGACAGGTGACATTACATATCGGCAGAAAGCGCCCTATGGCCCGCACTGGAGCTCGAAACCAAGTTGCTCCAAGATAGGCACAGCCTCGCTAAGAGCAGCATAGAGCGGGCCCTGCGAATCCATACCACAGATATCGATGACCTTGAGCGGGAACGAAGTAGATGCTCGACACCTCACACTGCTGAGAAGTTGTTTGATGCCCATCAAGCCAGTCAATTTGGAGCCCTTGATTCGCGACATCGTGTTCGTCTTGACAGCAATACGGAGAACCTGTAATGACTAGAGTGGAAGGAAGGATGGAAGGGTAGGATCGAACGTGCAGATTTCGGTCCAAATGTAAGGTTGGGGGTCTTAAAGTGTAAGGTCCGTGACGGTCTGCATCGGAGCGGCCGCGAAAATGGGTGAGTTAACTGTCGAACGATCCGAATACCCTGATCTTCAGAATAGCTACGGCGGGAATATGCTGCAGTAAGATAAGAAATACCCCGGCATTTCGAGTCATGGTTAAGTCGTTTCGGCTATCGTGAGTGGATATCTGAAGGTGAGGAGGCGATGCGTCAACTGAGCCAGCAAGTAGTCGGAAGATCACTTTTCCTGCTTTCCAGAGGTCCAGATCGGGAGCCGGATCCTCCGATGGATGGCCTCGTAATACAAATCTCGCCTTTTCTCCAATGGCTGTCGCAAGGTCGCCCAAAAGAGATCCTCTTGGGCGACAGAAATAAAGACAGGTCGAACTTGCAACGGGGATGTACTTTCGTGTTGGTAAGCAGGTATAGTAGAGGCTCGATGTTTGTAGGCAACTTGAATTCCATTTAACCAGGAAGATGAATCGGTTGTGCTGCCGATGGAAGAGCATAAACGAATACGCTTCGCAAGGTCAGGCGCTTCAGTTCGGAGAATTNGGGAGATACTGGAGCAAATGTGAGCTCTTTGCTACCTCCCGCACGAAGTGCAGCTCTTGCAAGGTGCTGGGAAATAGAGAACACTGAGGCAGGGAGTGATTGAAGCTCGCAAATTCCTTGAGTCTCGGCGCTTTGATTTGAAACGAAACCTTGTCGACTGTATTGGCAGGGAAATTGACATCTCGGTTGGTTTCGAGAGTCAAGCGTTCCAACAGCGGTGCCTCAACAACAGTTCCATAGCGGCAGAGGCAGGCATACGTCATGTCGGGTAGACTTGCTCTGATACCTCGAGAACGGATCTTCGCAGTCTCCTCCTAGACATGATCTATATTCGTTATGCGTGTGCTGTAGAAATCATAGTACGGGTTCACATAGACCGTTACATCGAGGGGCGAGCCGCGCGCGGGTGTAGCCAAATGCTCGAGCAACCGTCTTTATGATCCTCCGCCGAGCATGATCTTGGCCCAGTATACTGGGTAATTGAGAAGGATCTTCCGCCATTCAGCACAGACCTGCGTCACGGAGAGCAGAGGTAGATCTGGTGATTCGAAAGGCGAATGATCCTTGTAGAACAAGTCGTCGTTAAGAATCATGAATATCCTCGTCAGTATTTCCACTAGAAACCCGGAGATTGGAGTGACTCCACGGGGGCTTCCGGATAGATCCATGAGCGAAACCCTTTTGAATGTCAGGGTCAGCTGGAAGCAAATGCATTCATGGCCACGCACCTTTGGGACTTTCTTGTCGTCCCAAGTCTAATTTTCAGGGCAGCCAGAAGCTTGTCGCGTTGTATGGGATGCAGGCAATGGTGGCGGGTTGGTGGCAGCAGGAAAGGGGCGCGAGGGGCGCGTTCAAGTTGGCCGCCGGGTTGAGGTAATGAACACGCGTATCAGTCCAGCCCTTGTTGTCCTGTGCTTGATTCCTGCTATATTTTGGGTACAAAGTTCAGAGTAAAATCGTCTCAGCTTCTCTCCCCTGGAAGACAATGGCGTTTGTATGTCATTGAGATGTCACAATAATAGAAGTACATGACTCGCAAGTCCTATCCTGAATACACGCAGCACGCTAGGGATCGCCGGTCAGAGATTCACTCTCCTTCTCGTCCTTTAACCATGATTCACATCCCTCGTTCCAAGCGGCGACCTCACTTGGCGTAGCGCGTCTCCCAAACAGCGCCAATCTAAACCACTTGCCCAACTTGTCGATGGAATCTTTGTTTCGCAAAGTCTTCATGCCATAACAAGACCAAAGTGAGGTTAGGATCTCACGTCGATACTGAGAGTAATCTGGATTCGTCGGGGCTAGTGTGTGCGACACGAAGAGCATCATGTAATCGGTGGCCTCATCTTCGAAACGGCCTGTCTCCAGCTCAGGAGTCCCACCAGCGGAAGAAAGATGATCGTCACGCACCGTCTGAGATGAGTCGGCCCAACAACTCCGATTGACCCTCTTGGAGCTTGGTGGTTCCTGTAGCAAATATCTTGGAGACAATGCGTAGTGAAATGCTTTGGCGAACTAAAAGCATGCTTCTGTAAGTTGCCTACAGCAGGGGATCGAAATGTACTTAAAAGACTCTTACTTGCAGCATCCCGTGACACCGATGAAAGCAGTTCTACCGCCAAAGACCTCTTATCTTTGGGGTCAAGCAACCCCATGAACTTCGTCAGCTGGGCCTTAATTCGGGACAGTACATCCTTGTATGTGGTCGTTTCGACTGGCAATGACTTCCCTTTGTCGGCCTTGGGTGGGGACGACAAAGCAATCAGCAAGCGCATAGCTGGCTCCCAAATATCGCTATTCCGATCATCCAGTGCTAGGGCGACAATTTTGGTTATGGATGAATCAACCATCGACGGTTTCGAGCGTCCTGTATAACCATTTTGAAGTGACTGTACAAGTGACGGATAGAACCATACGCACCGTGCTTTTCATATAAACGCAACAGCATTTCGAGAGCTGTTGCCCGTTCGAAAGGCGAAGTATGCTGAAGTATCCGGGACAGTTTATCGGCGATGGATAACGCCGCATTGTCTGATATAGGGACTGCATGAATGGTATTAGATGGTTGGCGGCTCATGCATTACGCCACTCACAGTCTTGGGTAAGACGCAAAGCAGTACGTTTTCCCGCATTCGTGGTGATTTTTGCAATCAACGAAGGAACAGCAACCAACACAACATGGTTAAACTCCGCTAGTCGCGTCCAGGCGATAAGTAGGGAAGACCACATAATGAAGCATTGAAAATACCAAGACCTACATTCATTGGAGTGGGCCAAATTTTCAAACAGTACTTTTTTGGCTTGCTTGTAAAACGTTGGGTCTCCGTCGGTCAGAACGGCTTTCAGTAAGTGCGAGATAGAGGGCCGAACAAAGTCTCTGAATTGGGCTATGATACGTGACTTAGTAAAATAAGTATACCAAAGAATGGCTTTGGCAGTACCGTTTTTTTTGGTGAGCCTGTCAATGACTTTGAGAGCGTTTGCACGCAAACTATGAGATTCATGATCTTTCAATGAGTTTTCAACAACCTTCTGCAACGATGCTTTGAGAGGCCTTTGTAAGTGTTCGACTAAGGAAACGAATTGTTAGCCATGGAATACCAGCAGATACACAATTAACATACGTCGACCCTTGGTAACGAAGGCCTCCAGGAGCTGAAGGGCATGTTGTCTTGGATCATCGTCGGCCTTGATGGCCAAGCCGGCCAATCGGGAGACGGTCTTCTCGTCGTCAACTGTAAGGCCCAAGTGAACCCTTATTATCATGTACCACTTGTCAATCGATGATGAACGTACCGTTTTTTGCCAGCTCTGCATGTGACTGCTCATCCCATTGGCAACCTTCTGAGCATCGCACGCCCATCAAATGAGAGAATAGGCGGATAGCTCTGCAAACGTCCATCGGCAGCTTCGAGCCACGCTCCAAGTTCAGTGCTAAATCTAGTGCTTGAGGGAAAATTTCTTCTACTGGCTCAGAATGTTTACCTTTTAGCAGTGAGCATCCAGCAGGTTCTGCGAGATAAGATCCACTCACTTTTAGAAAAGGGATCCAAGTCACGAATCTCGCCGCTCTCCTTAATTGCAGTATTGATGACCTTGTGAAGGAGCGATTCATATGCAGGAATTCGTCCAAAAAGTAGAATCAATTCAATCCAGACAGCATCTCGTCTTTGGCAGAGGATATTTTCTGAGGCTGGAGCGAGAGTATGTCAGTCAGTATATTGCATCGCATGGAGGTGACGGTAACAGACCATCACGATAGAAGTCTGACTCGCTCCTTGGTCTTGTGATGGCAACCAAGATCGACACGGCACGATCTGCCACTCCAGGAGTTGGGGATGCGAGGGAAGGGCTAAGCACTTCACTCAGCTTGGACGCAACACTATCCCTAGCCTCAGCTATGATCGTGATCAGCATTGCACTTGTAGAACTTGCCAAACCCACCTTTGGAATCCATGAATGACCGGAAAGCTTTGGCTATTTCCTCCCGCACCTCGCTCTGAGTGTCAATGATCAAGTTGTCTAATAGTACAGAGAGGAATTTCGAGTTGGCTGGTTCGGGAAGTTAGATAATACTGTAATCATCACGATGAAAGAGGGTGCCAACTAACCATCCTTAATCTGAGTACTCGCAAACTTGACCCATGCCTGACGGATGCGCCAATCGGAAACTTTCATTCCACTTTCGAACTTGTCAACTATCGCACTGTTGACGGACTCTTGAGCTGCTTCTACTAATGGTGAGAACTTGGTCACGACTAGAGGCGAACACTGCTATGCTTACTTGTATTGTTATAAGCGAGGCCTGAAAAGACGTTCAGCGCATCCAAGCAAACCTCCTTGTCTCTATCTGATACGGCCAAGGTGGCAAGCCTGCGCAAAATGCCCACCAAAAGACTACCTAGGCAAAGCATTTTCAGAAAGTCGAAAGAAGGAACATTTGTAGAACTTGCGCTTACTGTGTCTTTCGCACTCATTCTGTATTTCACACTCAGACTGTCTTCCTAGGGTGAGTAGGAGCTGGACGAATAGGATGCGGACATCTGAAGGATTTTTCGTTTCGTCGAGGAAGATTTCCATTTTGTTGGCTATGTCCTTCAGCTGAAGCATGCGAGCGGCGGCTAGGGGAGTGACTACGTCAGTCCCATCAATGACACGAACTGTTCATATAATGGTACTTGCAAAGTTTTGATCGTGCGAGTAACTGAAGAGACCGAAGGCAGGCATAACGGACGCGGTCGTCGTCTTCAGTGTCAACAATCGCAAAAATGCTTGCTGCTACACCTTTCAAGTCTTCTGGAACTGTGGGGACACGATGTCAGTATCGAAGGGAAGATACACATCGTCTTCTTACAATATCCTCCTGCAGCTAGAGTTGCGACGAGGTAAATCCAACCGATGGGCTCCTTGTGTGCCTTCAGCTGTGATCCGGGTGTGGCAGTATCGTCTGATTTTTTAGGACGAATGTCGTCCATTAGCACTTTTGCAACCGCTCTCAAAAAATCTTCGGCAGTTTTCCTTAAGCTCTCTGGAATGACAGTGTAGGTATTGTGCTGTCAGGAAGTCAGAAGCGGAGAAACCGAACCTGTCAGGGAGAGAGCAATCGAGAATTTCACCAATCCTGACACTTTAGCTAGCTGATCCGGATCCTGCAGGGATATATCCGGCGTCAAGCGGTCCATCAGTAAGCGTTTTACAGCCTGGGTGTACTCAGGTTCTGGTCCATTTTCAATCATACAGATTTGGCGGAGGACATTAATAGACGTACGCTTTGGGCACTCTCCCAACTTCAAGTTGCTTTCGGGATTGACGCAGTCGAGAATGTCGAAATCAGATTCATCAGCATGGATGGTTACAAGCTCAAGCGCAATTTGAACGGCGTCGGAAACAAGAGCTGCGCAAGGACATGTAAAACGAGACAACCAATTTTAGGATCATAGCAGCTCACCGGGAAACTTAATCAAGATCCCCAAGAAAATCACCCAATCTGTTCGCCTGGAACCATCTGACTTGCAAAGGGCCACGATGGAGTCTTTCTTGGATGCAAGAGCGGTTTTCAGTACGTCAACCATTCCGTCTGACGCAATGGTTACTATTTCTGTTCAGTCTTTGAATATTGTACGCACCCTCCAGTTTCTTGGATTCACATATGCATGAAATCAGTTTGAGAGACAAACGACGAACATGCTCTTGAATGCTCTTGTCAGTTTGGTCCTCTGCTGACTCCGCCCAAGTTAATAAGTCTTGCAGCAACTTGCCACTAGGATGCACTATGCTATTGTTAGGGATAGATCGAACGAGAGTGGTCGCTAGCAGGGTACGTACGCTGGTGTTTAAGCATCTTGAAGACGAGGACAAAGTTGTCGCGTATTCCCCAAAACATGTCGGGCGGCGTTTGATATGATTCCACTCTTCCTAGTATTTTCAGCATGTCAAACTGGAAGTCTGCTTCCGGAAAATAGCATGAATATTACGTATTTCAGGTTGAGAAACTCGTGACTCACCGCCCTGGGTAAGTTGCCTGAGAAGGCGGATAGCCTCTCGAGAGACAGAGGGGTCCGGGTCGAAGATCGCGACGTGGACTACTTCTTCAGCCAAAACAGCAGTCACATCGTGCAAGAACGCTTGCGAGCCCCAGGTCATCTCCAATCCTGGGTTTTCGGATTGACCTTCCTTCAGAGCTTCAGACAGATTCTTTAAGATCCTGTACTGCTCTTCCCCGTCTGAATTTTCCATGGCCGAATGGAACACGTCCTTCCAGGTGTCGTCCTTGGGTTGGGGAACAGATTCTGCTCCGAGTCCGAAATAACGTCATCATCGAAACGGGTCAGCAAAGCGCCAGGTGGGCCTACTCACCTGCACCTGTCGGCTGTTTGGATGGCTTCCAGGTAACACTTGTAAGGTTCATGGCGGCCCGACGAACGTCCTTTTCTGATGCGCGCAACGCAACACCAACCAAGTCCGGCATTAGCTGGTCAATCAGCGAGTGGAATGGACCTTTGGGATCTGGAAAAGAGAAAAAACAGCGAAATGAGAGCGCAAATTTAATCAGTTGCATCCCTACGTACGGTTTTTGACTGAGCCGACAAATTTGATTGTACGCATCTGCTGCTCTGGCTCCCCCTCGAGGTTGAGCCCCGATTGGCAGCTACGAACCAGAGCCGATTCCACGCGCCGTGCTTTCGTTTCTGAAGCAAGTTATTGTACGAAGGCAGCAAAAAGCCACGGAAAACGAACTGACTGTCATTTGTGGCTATATCTTCCAATAACTTCAATGCATCAGGGTTTGTGCGATCATCGTCATCTTCGTCGACAGCCATCTTCGCCATAGACTCGATAGACTCATCGGTAAAGCAGCTATCTAAGCGCAAGGGGATTAGTCTCTGCAATTTTTTCATGCCTGTCTTTTTGAAGCTCACAATCGAACACATCTGTTCCATCTGCCAGTATTCGGGTCTGCCTCGAAACAAGCGTCGTGATAGCATGCGTGCGGACTTCACGGTTGGAATGACCGAGATTCAAAACCAAGCTGTTCATAACACCTGGGGAGGTACCCCGCTCAGGTCCCGTGGCGGCGAAGGATGATGAGGAAGAGAGCTCGTCGTAGACCATAGCTTCCCATTCCTTAACTTGACCGGAGTCAGTTTACAGAATTTTGAGAGAACGTGGGGTACTTACCTAACTCGCCAAACAATTTAGATAGAAATGCCTGGATATGAGATTCGACGCGCTTCCGGTCGTCCATTGTGACCGCATCTAGCCAGTCACTCATAGTACTAGTGTCCATCGCGTGATTTCCAGCTTGGGCGAGGTAGAGTGGAGTCAGGGTCGGCCAGCGTTGATTTTCGTGAAAGACACACCTTTGGCCAGGCGCAAACTGAGAATAGATATACTAGTTGACTTGAGCTTTTTTTTGCCCCTGAATGACCCCGCGACATGCAGATAGCATCAAGTAGAATCGATCCTGGGTGTGTATTTCCCAAAGTGCCAATTCCCAAAGTGAAGGACGGTCCGGCATCTCCTCTGACTGGAAGTCGAATTCGGGATGAGTAGTATCTGTATTGATTTGGAAAACTTCCGGATTCGATTGGAGGATAACGAGGACATGGACCCTGAGGCCGAATAGTAACGGCGTCAGGCCTTCGTGCAGGTTGGCCGATCGGTGGACGGGATGAACTGGATCGAGCGACTCTCGGAAAGTGTTCGGGAGTTGAGGATAGCGTTTGATCAAGCTGACAATCTTAGACTTCTTCTCCTGCGGCGTCGACTTTGCGCATTCATCGAGCTTGTCCTCGAAGTATTCGACAAACCGAAGGAAAGCATGCAAATAGTTCCGAAGAATCACAATTCTTGCTTCCGGAGTACCTGTCCTTGCCGACGCGCAGTGCCCGATGCGAGATAATAAATCAGACGGGATGCCTTGCTCGCACAGACGCCCGATCCACTCCTGTTTGAACGAAGGAAGAACTATCTCTGCTGCCGCTTCTTCGACATGTTCGGACTTGAGCGACCTGAACATTTGGCACAAGATCTTGAAAAGGACCTCGTTCTTCCCGTTCTTGTTCCTGCCGCCGTCCTGCCTTGAATGTGTGTTGCCGTCTTGCTCATTATCTCGCCGAGTTTTCAACCATACAGTGAAGTCGTAGAGTGGAGTATTGAAAGGTAGCGAACGAAACAGGGGCATGACAAGATACGTCACAATCCCTGCCAGGAGGCATGTCAACAGGACCCACCCAACGGTTTGATTATCGTTGAAAGTCCAGACTGTGAGTCCAACCAGGAAGGTGAGGGAGACGACGTGTGTCTGAAAGATAAGGGGGACATGTGTGATGGCAGTCTCCACGAATCTGGCCTGCTTGTCCAATCTAAATCGGCGATACGCGCCGTCAGCGGTACGCGGCTTTGTGGTGCCAGGGGCGTATCTTGTCAGCCAGTGCTTGGCCAGAACACCCACCACGGCGACGAAGAGGGTCATCTGAAGGCTTAGAAGCCAGAGGATGTGGATAGATATTGCTGAACGAGAAATATGAGCGACCGTGGGGGTCGAGGGAGAATCGCGGATGTCTTTGAGTAGACTTTGTTCCGTTTCAACTTGGATGTCGCGCCGGGCGTCGACGATGAAAGTTGCAACGACGCTAGCAAATAAACCGACCTGGAGGGCCATATCAGTTACTTTGAAGCGTGAAGATGGTTCAAAAGGTATAATCACAAAGACGAGAAGAGAATCCAAGCTTGAGTTCCACATCACTACCCTCTCTTTTGCGTTACTTTCCGCTTCTTCCAAATACAGGGCCCATATCCTCGCTGTATTCCTAAACTCGGGAGTATCATGCACTTGCGCCCCAGGGTCTTCTGGGATTCCCCCCTTCTCCGCTGTGCTTGAATCACCAACGGTCTGAGTATTCGTGTGAGACGCGACTTCACTAGAGAAATGCACGAAAAGCCTACACTGCGTCTGTGGGAGGCTTGCATCTGTGACTGAATACGAGTTAGAGGCAAACAATTGGGTGCAAAGTTACAGAGGGGGATATATCGGCGACAGGCCCATATAACGAACCCCCGTCTTTGAGGGTGGGTAGTATGAATTTCACGAGGTGCAGCGAAAAGGGTTACATGAAAAAGCGTATGAATGTCATGGGGCTGGCACGAGGGAGAGGTCCCCCATTCCCCTTGCACATCGATATCCTAGGGTTGCCCTTCTTCTGGGTCTGATAAGCCATTTAGACGCTTGTTTGGCATCAACCAGGGAAGTATAATTCGTCGACACGACTGGTTCAAGAAGCGAAGAACCGATGTGCATGGTAAAAATATGAAGTTGATTTTGCGAGCAAGACGGCAAAACGTTCGTTCCATATCTCGTAACATTCAAATGAATGCCAGGCGCCAGCGAGTGTATGAAGATAGCAATACGCCGGACATGTGGGCACTACGACTAAGCCTTGTTCTTCATATATCCAAACACAAGGCTGACCCTCACCGTCAATTTGGTGCACGATCGTACCTGTATGGCAATTTCGCGGCGTGCGGCCAAGCATTTCAAGTACGCAGTAAGGGGAATTCGACGCCTGCCTGATTCCAGCAATGTTCATGGCCATATGTAAGGAGCTACGCATCGTCTGGACCATGAGATGCATCTTGCGACCGACGTAACGATCTCTCGACTCGCCGGTCGCGTGTCAAGTGGTACAAGTCCGAGTATTCTGAGAGTTTCTGATCACCTTGTCTTTCATTCCGGCAAAGCGTGCTGGCGAGGAATGGTGATAAAGAAGGAAGCAGGGTATGAAATGGACGCTTACCGTGGGATTGATCAATGAGCTTTGCACACGTTGGAAGGTTCCGAGTCCATGATTCAATCAAACGATGTCGTCTGCCAGTGCTCAGGCCTCAGGCTGCAAGCCGTTTATTTTAACCTTGCCAGAGAGAAGTATGCCAGTCCTCAGCTCTGTAAATAGCGGAGAATGGAAGCAGTCGTAAAGTACATAGGTGGTGCTGGACGCGGCAGGTTTCCGACGTGCATTGGTTCTCACTGGCAGCTGAGACTGAGCGCCTACCAGGAACGAGTCGGAGACGGCGCGGCCCGAAGGCGGCCCCTACTAGCGCGCTCAGGTTAGTCACATCCGAGTCACATCCAATTGCGGTCGACGACGACACCGAGGGACTGCACGACGACGACAACGGGTCTGTGACCTGAAAGTTGTCAACGACAACATGTCAATAATCTGTTCCTCTTGCTGTGCTCATTGCCAAGCTGGTGGTTCTCAGCCCACATCGTCAAGCATCAAGGACCCTTACGACCTCGACAACCTCCTCAAGGCCGGAGCGTTATCTCTGCAGTCAGCGAGGGAGTCGCAGCCAGATATCTACTGCGAGCACCGACACGCGAGCGATGGATGGCACCCCTTCCTAGGGGCGGCACCGTTTCTACCTTTCACCAGCCTCAACGACGTCGATCTGTGCAAGCAACTCGAGTTTCTCTCCAAGCATCGGTTCCTAGCGGCGACATATCACGTCGGAGAGGGTGGAAGGTTGACATTTAGGATATACCTGATGCACTATGACCTTGCCGGGGCAAAGGGTGCTCTACGAGTGAAGCCAGACAGCGTCATGGCGCCCGCGCGGAAATATCTGAGGGCGGTGTTGGCTAGGATTGACAAGAGTCTGGAAGTTTGGAAGGGAGGGGAGAGTGTAGAAGCTGAGCCATTCATTCCTGATACCAAGGTGTGTAATCGGATATCGCTGCAAGACTCTTCGTTGACGTTCACTAGGATCCTCGAACTCTTGCAGAAATATACAGCGATTTGGCGTCTCCGAAAGTGATACCAGTGCCAGGCTTTGGCGATATATCAAACCGTCTATTAGACTACGAAGATAACCTTGAAGGCTTAGGACTTCGCAGCAAGTTGTACCGATACCAGCGACGCTCCGTAGCTGCGATGCTTCACCGGGAGCTGGACCAGCAGGACGTACCCGACCCGCTTTTCATACCGGTCACCACAGTCGACAACAAAGAGTATTTCTTCCAGCCAGGTACTATGGAAGTACTTCTGGAGCGCCCCATGGTTGCACCTTGTCGTGGAGGGATTCTGTGCGAGGAGCTAGGGACAGGCAAGACCGTGATGATCATTAGCCTCATCCTCGCGACGTTGAGGCAGCTCCCCAAGCCAGAAGAGTCCCTTATTGACGATCGCCCGGTCATGACACCTCTATCCTTCCGCCACTTTCCTTCCTTGGACTGCATGACGGCCCGTGCGCGCTTTTCTTATAAGGGGAAGGAGAGGGAGCGCCGAGTTCCGTCGTTAGTCGAGCTACTCCTAGAGCGCAGTCGCATTTCCCCAGACGAGAACGTGCCTGACCTCAGGACAATGGAGGGCAGGAAGCGGGAAAGCAAACTCGAAACTATCGAAGATAGCTTTGAGAGCCTGCCACTGGCGACGTTGCGCAAGGCCATGGTTCCCTTTTATTTCCACTACCTCGGTGAACCAACCAACCATGATCGTGATAGGCGACAGCGGAGTGCTACTGCTCCCAAGAAGATGTACCTGTCCTCTGCGACGCTGGTCGTCGTCCCTCCCAACCTCATGGGTCAGTGGGATAGAGAAATCGTCAAGCACGCTGAACACCCGCTGCGGGTTCTCATTCTGCGGGATAGGTCCGACATGCCCTCTCTCGAGTCTCTGGCATCGGACTATGACGTACGTTGCTACCATTGTTTCTGATAACCCTTTGCTAACGCGTATCACTTTAGATCGTTCTAATGACTTATGCCCGTAAGTATTCCGTTCAGGACGTCGCATCGTGTTATTGACCTTCACTTCAGGCTTTACGCGGGAATCCAAGGGCAATACTTCAAAGCTCCATTCCATGAAAATCTGTAAATGCCCCGAGCTGCCTGGAACATCCATTCCGGATTGCAACTGCCAAGTCGCTGACGTGTCGCCCCTACTTCAGATTCGGTGGAAGCGGCTGGTCATTGATGAAGGCCACGTTTCGGCATCTCTCTCCACACATTTGACTCCCTGCACCAAAGCACTCAGCATCGAGCGGAGATGGATTGTGACGGGAACGCCGACCACCAATTTGTTGGGCTTGGCACTGGGCCAGCGTACCGTGGAAGAAACAGCGGAGGAATACCCCATCGCTGAAGAAGAAATCGGACACGATACTTATCTAGGAGATCTGAGCAGAAGCAGCTTGCCTCCCGCCACTGTATCTATGGAGAGCCCGGCCTCGAGTGCCCCCTCGTCCCTTCGCGGCAGTCCAAGCATCTCAGCCGATAGGCCTACAAAAGCCAGGATCTGGGATCATGATGATAGAGGCGACTTGAGGAAGCTGGGTAACATGATCACGCATTTCATTGCGGTGCCGCAGTTTGCTGCAGATGGGAAGCTTGTATCTACCCATGTTACCGACCCTTTGCTTGACCCTAAGGGACCGCGCCCTGGGTCGATCCAGATACTCAATCAGGTTATGCAGATGGTCATGATTCGGCATAGGTATGTTCTCTCCCTGTTCCTGAGACTGTTGGTGCTCATGCCTGGTTGTGTAGAATCGAAGATATAGAAGACGATGTGATCTTGCCTTTGTTAAACCACGAGTCTATCTTGCTAGACCTCGATCCGTTCGCTATCAAGTCGTATAACGCCTTACAAGCCAGTATTGCGGTTAACGCTATCGATTCAGAGAGAAGGGATAAGGTTCGTTATTCGCTCACATGGTTCCTCGTGTAGCAACCCTTGTTAAGCATCATTGTAGGATTATCTGTTCCATCCTGCTGTAAGATATCTCATTCTGTCTGTTACCTCTACCACCACTAACGCGATGTGCTCAGAATTCGGATCTGTTGCAAGTTACAGTGAAGAACATGTCACAGTATGTGCTTCTCTCACTGTGATAATGGGTGGCGTGGATTAACCAACGTTTGCAGAATAATGTTTTGGTCAACCGATGAACAGCTTTATAACGCTGAACAACTGCATAAAGACGCTGCGACGCACATGAATCGAGCAATTGAGCGTCAACGTCCTCCAGAAGACATAGCCCTGCTGAAAGATGCTCTGCGCCATATGTGAGTCTTGCTGCTCACCCTTACGTTGATACCGGCGGCTAATCTACCTATTCTTCTTCAGCGCAAACGCCGTCAATGACACAGTTTGGAGGTACATCCACCAACATGAAGACGTACCATACCGGGTGTACCATATTCCCGAGAAGGTGTATGACGCCTGGACTCGCATTCCCGGAAACAGCGACCCCGCCAACCCCACCTTCGCCGGATTCTTGAGCGCCGACCGATTGTTGAAGCTCTACGACATGGTCCTGGAGAAACCTCTCATCACCGCGGACGGCATGATCAAGTGGGGTCGTCAAGTGTCCCACACCGACGCTGAGCTCCGCCAAATATATCTGGATTCGCAAAGGAAAAAGTCGAAACGCAAGAGTGGGAGTGGTGGTACTGCGCAGTTCCAGTCGGAGGTTCCTGCTGCACATAGCCAGATTGTGAGCAGCTCTTTGAAGAAGAGTTCGGCGAAGGAGACGATGGATGAGGTTAAGGCTGAGTTGAAGGATTTGATGGCGACCTTGGCAGCTAGAGAAGAGCAAGACGATGAAGAGGGTGGTCATGATGTCAGGGATGAGTCGTCTGCGGGGAGTTCCAAGGCGGCGAAGCAATCGTCGTCTCAGGGTTCGGGATCGCGTCCTAAGCCGAGTGCGAAGATGAGTGTACTCGCGCACAATTCGATGCTGGCTAAAGTCAGGATGGGAGCTTCCGCCTCGAATAAGCTTAACTATATCATTAATGAGGTGAGCTCTCGAAGTCCTGGTAGCTTGAACTGGTGAGACTGACCTAGACCTGTGAATTGTAATACAGGTCCTCAAATATTCGAAGACGGAAAAGTTCCTGATTTTCACCGACTCTGAGCTCACACTGGCGCATATCGCTGAAGCTTTAGAACTCATCCATGTCAAGCACCTTCGCTTCAGCGCTCAGATCCCGCCCAGAAACAGAGAGCAGCTCGTTTTGACTTTCGAGACCTCGGAGACGTATAGGGTGTTTTTGATGGAACTCAAGCATGGTGCTCGAGGATTGTAAGTCGTTTATTTAAATCATCGATTGACCGACCTGACAGCGTAATATAAAGGAATCTTGTATCTGCGTCTCGGGTTATATTCTGCGAGCCTGTCTGGCAAGCTGACGTTGAAAGTCAGGCTATCAAGGTGTGTTTATTCCACTCGAGCGGTTCCTGGGTTCGTTCTGACGATGGTACGTGCCTGCTTTCAGCGTGCGCATCGTATCGGACAAACCAAGCCTATCACGGTCAAGACTCTGGCTATCCGGGGGACCGCGGAAGAGAACATGGTTGCTCGACGCCATGCCCTGCAGAATTCGCATGACAAGTTGCCCAAACTCATCGAAGAAGCTGGGATGCGGCATTTCATTTCTGTGAGTGGTGATGGCACGTTATTAACATTTGCTTTTTGGTACTCATGAATATTACTAGAACCCAAAATTCATCGAGACTCCACCAACTTTGGTCAACATCGACATACCGCTTCTTGATCTTCCGCCTGTGGATCTTTCGCATTCCGTTCCTCTGAAACTCAAGAGAGTGAGAGAAACGCCGTCACCGAAGAAACGCGTTCTTTTAATGGACCCTGTTTCTGGACAAGAAAAGGACACATCCTCGCTCCAAGTGGAATCTCCTCCAAAGCGTCAACGCACGATTCGATTCGCGGATCAGATTCCTATGGACGTGGATGATACCGAACCACCTCAGGGCCCGCTACCAGAGCCATCTCCCAAGCACCAACGCGGCATTCGGTTTCTGGATCCAGTTCCCATGTCTGGACAGAATCCCGAACCACCCGCACATCTGAATCCATCTCCTTCAAAACGGCCACGCACGATTCGATTTGTAAACTAATCCTCGTCGATACCTTTGTTGCCCCTTTGCTCCATATTATTGTTATTTGTATTTCGCCTATGTGTACATTTACAATTATGCCCTGTTTGCTACTCGTGCAGCGTGCGCTGTCAGGATTTCATTCAACCCGTCCCTCTTCAAGCAATTCTCGAACGCGAAGCTCTTGGCAAGATCTTCCAGTTGGGTTTCATCCATACCCTTGAACAAGTCTGCCCATTCTTGAACCATGTACTCGGCGAACATGATCGTTCTCGATATCCTGGTGACACGTTCCTGAAGGGTCCACAACGGTGGGTAGAGCTTCAAGTATTTGGGATCTGCCACCGAATTCTCAATGAGGGAGATGATAGGTTGATAGATGTGTTTGACGTGTTTGTCGTCCTTGCCCCAGCCGTCGACGGCGAGTCGGTGTTTCCTCACGAGGAACTGTGCAAAGTGGCGTCGGTACGGAGTGGATGGGGAGACGTGGACCATCCCTTGGAAGCCTATGTCTTTGTAGAGCCAGATCGACCAGCTCAAGCGATCCTAGCAGGCGATGCAGTGAGTACAGGTGGCGTAGCGAAGCCGAGATATAAGCTAACCTTTTCGTAGATTTCGAGCTGATCTCTGAGCACTGCATACCGACGAGCATTGGTATCGTCTGTAGCATCGCCATCGTACTCTGCCCTGGCATAGACAGGGCCCCATTCTCCATTCCACACACAAAGCCCATGCTGATCTATCCACTCTCGCTTGCACTTGTACGCTTTTACGAGGTGATCCTTCTGCGCTTCTGACCCTGTATATGGTTCCGGTGAATTTGTTGTTCCAAAAATCGCGTAGTCATGGATGGCATAGGCAGTATTCCTCCACCGAGTACCAGCGTCCTCCGGAAACTTTGTGAAATCCGTCGCGAGGGTATTTCCATCCAAGAATATGATGTGGTTCTCGTCGATGGCTCGGATGGCCTCGTGCAACCTGTCGTACAGATTAATCAAGCCTTGATGTTGCGGATGAGGATCTGCAGGCTCGTTCAAGACGTTGTATCCGGCGATCCAGGGATTATCTTTATAGCGGGTTGCGAGTTGCTCCCAGAGCCAGATAAAACTATCTTGGAAGTCTTTGTGAGTCCAGAGGTGGCCTCGGTGGGTTCCGCCGTCTGCGTGCCATCCTCCACTTTGGCCACCTGGAGCCGCGTGAACGTCGATGACGGTGTAGATGGAGTATTTGACACAGAGGGATATGGCACGGTCGAGATGTTTGAAGCAATTAGGCTTGAGGACTCGAGGATTAAGGTCATCTATATAAGGGATGGAATATAGTCACTAGGTGAAGGAGGGAAATAGGCGTACCTTCGAAGTGCCTGTAATTCACGGCAATCCGTATGCAATTTAGACCCAGTGATTTGAAGAAAATAGCGTCTGGTTCCGCGAAGAAATGTTCCAAGAACTAGTCGGTAGTTAGGGAAGCAATTTAATCAATATGTGAGCCAGTACGAGCCTTATCGAAGAAGAACTCTGCCTTCTCCTTTCCAATAGTATCGGCTAGGACTTCTCGAATTTGGAACTCGCACCCAGGGAATCCTGGAGTCAGGCAGGGACTGAAATTCGATAGCATTCAACATACAGCCTGTTACGATATACCTGAGATGAAATTCTCCATCCTAGAACTATGTCAGACAGGAGTAATAGTATACGCAGAGGGTGAGAGCGCTCACATCATCCAACCACCCAATCCAGCGCCGTGCAAGATGACTTCATTGCCTGAAGCATCGACTACCTTGGTTCCGTCAACCTTTAGGAAAGACATCTAGGAAAGAAGAGGTCAGAACCATGATCGTCCATGGATGCTCAGACTCTTATACTCGTTCGCCGGGAGCCCGGCCCCTTGGTGCGTCACTGACTTCCTTGGAGATTCCTCGGATATTATGATGCATTCGAGCGAGAGCGGAGGGTCCCACCAGGGCTGATCATATGAGCCAGGTCTCGCAGCGAACGATTGCGAGAAACCGATCGCGATCGTGCGCAATGAGAGCGCCCATTTCATAGTCAGTGTGGGAATATAATTTAGGATCTATCCTTCAAGTCATCTTGGACGCTTTCAGTCAGCGCGTCCACAAGGTCGAAGCCCCTCAACTACAAGAAACCGCTCGTACACCCTTCATACCTATTTCATTTGTTCCTCAGAGTGAGTTCCGGTTTCCTGCTTATCACTGTGGCAGAGCTTCTCAGCACCAATCATCGTAACAGTGGCCAACGACGAGGGACTTCGTGTCTTTCTTGCTCATCTCACCCTTTGCACTATATCATTGTTATTTGTATTTTTCCTGTGTGTACAGTTGGAATTATGCCCTTCTTGCTACCCGTGCAGCGTGCGCTGTCAGGATTTCATTCAACCCGTCCCTCTTCAAGCAATTCTCGAACGCGAAGCTCTTGGCAAGATCTTCCAGTTGGGTTTCATCCATACCCTTGAACAGGTCTGCCCACTCTTGAACCATGAACTCGGCTAACATGATCGTTCTTGATATCCTGGTGACACGTTCCGGGAGGGTCCACAGTGGTGGGTAGAGTTTCAGGTATTTGGGATCTGCCACCGAACTCTCAATGAGAGAGATGATAGGTTGATAGACGTGTTTGACGTCTTTGTCGTCCTTGCCCCAGGCGTCGACGGCGAGTCGGTGTTTCTTCGCGAGGAACTGTGCAAAGTGGCGTCGGTACGGAGTGGATGGGGAGACGTGGACCATCCCTTGGAAGCCTATGTCTTTGTAGAGCCAGATTGACCAGCTCAAGCGATCCTAGTAGGTAATGCAGTGAGTACAAGTGGCATAGCTGAGCCGAGATACAAGCTAACCTTTTCGTAGATTTCGAGCTGATCTCTGAGCACTGCATACCGACGAGTATTGATATCGTCTGTAGCATCGCCATCGTACTCTGCCCTGGCATAGACAGGGCCCCATTCTCCATTCCACACACAAAGCCCATGTTGATCTATCCACTCTCGCTTGCGCTTATACGTTTTTACGAGGCGATCCTTCTGCGCTTCTGACCCTGTATACGGCTCCGGTGAATTTGGAAAACCAAAGACCGCGTAGTCATGGATTGCATAGGCAGTATTCCTCCACCGAGTACCAGCATCCTCCGGAAACTTTGTGAAATCCGTTGCGAAGGTGTTTCCATCCAAGAATATAATGTGGTTCTCGTCGATGGCTCGGATGGTCTCGTGCAACCTGTCGTACAGGTTGATCAAGCCTTGATGTTGCGGATGAGGATCTGCAGGCTCGTTCAAGACGTTGTATCCAGCGATCCAGGGGTTATCTTTATAGTGGGTTGCGAGTTGCTCCCAGAGCCAGACAAGGCTATCTTGGAAGTCTTTGTGAGTCCAGAAGTAGCCCAGGTGTGTTCCGCCGTCTGCGTGCCATCCTCCACTTTGGCCACCTGGAGCCGTGTGTACGTCGATGACGGTATAGATGGAGTGTTTGGCGCAGAGGGATACGGCACGGTCGAGGTGCTTGAAGCAATTGGGCTTGAGGACTCGAGGGTTAAGGTCATCTATTCAAGGGAGATATAGTCACGAAGTGAGAGAGGGCAACAGGCGTACCTTGGAAGTGCCTGTAACCCACGGCAATCCTTATGCAATTCAGACCGAGTGATTTGAAGAAAATGGCGTCTGGTTCCGCGAAGAAATGTTCCAAGAACTAGTTGGTAGTTAGGGAAAATATTTAATCGAATCAGCGAACCAGTACGAACCTTATCGAAGAAGAACTCTGCCTTCTCCTTTCCAATGGTGTCGGTTAGGGCTTCTCGAATTTGGAACTCACACCCAGGAAATCCTGGAGTCATGCAGGGACTGAGATTCAAGAGCACTCAACATAGAACCTATTATGATATACCTGAGATGAAATTCTCCATCCTAGAACGATGTCAGTCAGGAGTATTAATAGAGGAGAATGAGAGCGCTCACGTCATCCAACCACCCAATCCTGCGCCGTGCAAGACGACTTCATTGCCTGAAGCATTGACGATCCTGGTCCCATCAACCCTCAGGAAAGACATCTAGGAAAAGAAGAGGTCAGAATCCGTCACGGATGTTCAGACTCTTATACTCGTTCGCCGGTAGTCCGGCCCCTTGGTGCGCTGTCTACACCCCCCTTGGAGATTCCTCGGATATTATGATGCATTCAGGTGAGAGCAGAGGGCCCCAACACGATCAGGGCTCTGATCATATGTGCCGGGTCTCGCAGTAGACGACTGCGAGAAACCGATCGCCATCGTGTGCAATGAGAGGCCCAGGGTCATAGGCGCCCATTTCATAGTCAGTGTGGGAATATAGTCCTTTGTCCTGGAATCGCGAGTAACGTGGAAAGCCCTTTTTGGACGCTTTCAGTCAACGTGTCCACAAGGTCGAAGCCCCTCAACTACAAGAAACCGCTCGTGCACCCTTCTTTATTTCCTCAGAGTGAGTTCCGGGTTCCTACGTACATCACTGTGGCAGAGTTTCTCAACACCGATCGTAACAGTGGCCAACGACGACGTCGACCGAGGGACTGCGTGTCCAATGCGCAAACTTCCTACTGAGGTTTTTATGAGAATCTGTATGATTCTGTCCAGCGATCTATTCTACCAGGATTACTCGATTTTGGAAACCCCGGACCTTCCCCCCCCTTTCAGTTGCGCAAGTCTGCACTGAGTGGCGGGCCAAGGTGCTGGATTATGGGCCATTTTGGTCGAAGATCATGCTAGGCGGGGCATCGCAGGGGCAGTGGCTCGATGAAGTCGTCCTTCGGTCGGGTGGCTTTCCCCTCGATGTGAAGGTGGAAATGGATCCCTACTTCCTCCCCCCTCCCAGAGCTCGACGTAACCGAGCCTGGTGGCCAACTAACCGCATCACGAACGTTGACCATGTCTTCCGGTATATCCCCAGAATCCGATCCTTAGACTTACACGCGCTCTATAACGATGTGGATGCGGCTTTCGCTCGACTGGGGAACTCTGGTATCGATGCGCCTCTATTGGAACATTGGTCCATCGAACGCCTTCGAACACATATGGAACCCAATTCCCCCGAATTCGTACAACCTTTGACCCATGCGCCCCGACTACAAAACCTTCAAATTCGATACGGTCCAATCCTTCCATCTGGATATTTCGGCAATTTGCGGGGACTTCATCTTGTGAACGACGAACCCGACGACATGATTCTCTGCACCGATAATTTCCGCAAACTCTCGAGCCTTCCGGCATTGGAACTGCTTCACGTTCAAACGAGAAAAAATTCTCAAGACACAAATCCCGAATCAACAATCCCGTCGCAAGTAACGTTAAGGCTACCTCAGCTGAAACACGTCGTTTTCATTTCCAGCATGTACTCTTTCCGGGTTTTTCTTACTCAAGTGCAAGCCCATCCCGACTGCTCTTTCGATTTTCGTTTCGACTATCTTTTTATATTGGAATATAAAGCAAGTTGGGGGTCCGCTCTGGTGGAGACAATGAGGACGTGGCAAGACATACCTCGGGCGCTTTTTTTTCGACATAGAACTTTGGGATTCGGGGTTGGGTTCTTTCAAGATGGTACCTTACGCGCCAAGTGATGCGAACTCACCATACTTTCTTCGACTTCGCACCATTGACGATGGGTCAAAACCCTCCGCGCATCTGCCGTACCCAACTGGCGTCGCTCGTGTATTCTCCGGTGTTTTGAGGAAGATCGATGGCCCAGCAGAAGCCAGAATCACTCTGAATGGAGACCTTTCTCTTGCCAGGGAGGGTTTGTTCGAAGGTCAGACAATGCCCAGTGTGACAGACTTAACACTCTATAACCCGGGCCCGTCGAACCTCTCGGACATACTCGCGATTGTTCAGTCTCCCCGGCGGTGGCTCCCAATTCCGAGGCTCCAGGTCCTTCGCTTGATTGGCAAGACGGATACATACCGCCGATGCTCCCCTGTCGATCTCGCAAAGATAAATAAGATATTTGAATCCTTGAAGATGATCCAGTGCCCTTTGAGGCTCATCGACATTTCGGGCCTGGATTCCAAGCATCATCCACTTCACACCTTTTTCGTCAAGCTAGTGCCCACTCTCAAAAGATGGGGAGTGGAATTGAAGGAAGCAGCTTGAGGAGTGGCCCCAGTGGCCGTGCTTTCATGGGTGGAGGATGTACCTACCTACCTCATGATACGGCGCAGGGCATGACGAAGAGGGGATGAAGGAGAAAGGTTTTATACTGTCTGGATATTGAGGCCCCATCACGACGCTTCGAAACTCCCTTGGTGTCAATCGAATTATTCTCAAAACGGCAGTGTCATTTCTGTTTTAGGTAGATACACATTATTGAATCCAAAGGTTCGAAAGGAGAAAACTGGCTTCGGAGAAATGCAGACGTGCTTGAAGATTGTTCACTTGTCCCCTTTGATCTGAAGCATTGATTATTGAGTGAAAGGGTTGAGTGACCCATTTTACGAAACCGTACCTTTGCCAACTTCTGCAACGCTTGTTGCAAATCACTTTTCAAGTCCTGATGGTATATCGTGAGCTGCGTGTTTGAACAAATGAAAAGAGCCTGTTTGGATACCTCAACCTCCTCGACACCGATGCTTAAGCGGACCAATCTCGGGTCCTCATTGGGGTCGCTATCCAGTCGTCGCTCAACCAGGGATTCGACGCCACCCAAACTAGTTGCAGGCTATGATACAACGTGAGATGAGAAAAGAAACGGGGAACACGGCGAAGAACATACTACGAAATATTGAAGGAGATGGGGGAATCTGGCTGCTTCGTCGCCATCAGAGAGCTACACGCGTCCCACCAGTCAGTCGTACCTCAATATGATGATGCCAACCATAGAACCCACCAAAAACGAGAAAGTAGCATTATAACCACCCTCCACTCGCATCGTTGGCAAGAATCCACGCTCGTCCGCCTTTTGAAGCGACGAATGCCAGATCTTGGTGATCGTTCCTCCCGGGATTCCGTCGCACTCTTGTCCAGCGGGAGTCTCGGCAATCTTGTGCAGCCATTGGGCAATCTCTGTCCCGGACTGAGATTGGCGAGGAATTCGGAGATGGAAGGTCTTGAGCGAGCGCAGTAATAACCACGATTCCAAGGATCCCATCGTAGATCCCAGGTGCATTCGGTCAGAGATGAGCTGCAAATGTGCAAATAAGTCATCGTACGTCACTCGAAGATCCAAAGCGCAAATACAGTCTGCCAATCATTGCGTTCCTTCACGACCAGGATACCCGCCAGCAAGTCGGAGTGTCCTCCGAAGTATTTGGTAGCTGGTACGACAGTGTTTAAATGGGATGTTAAGTAGCAATGCGAACAAACTCACCGGAATGGAATACACTAGATCACAGGACAAGCAGTGTATCAGAATTCTGACTGATCGGCGAAGCAAGAAAACCAAGCTCACATATCTGTGCCAAACTTGAACGGGTACTGCAGTGGCGGCGGACCGAAGGTCGAATCGACGACAAGTAGACCCCCAACATCATGAATCTGCTCCGACATTCAGAGACAAACAAGCTTTGTACGTAAACAGTGGAAACGCAAACCTTGTCGGCATAGTATTGTATGTCTCTATCATCGTAGTTAGGACCGTCCGATGGGGGAAAGTGAAGGATAAATATTACCTCGACTCCCCTTGAGGGTTTACTGGAGTCTCCAACCAGCATAGATCTCCAGGCTGGTATTCGTCGTCCAAATCGATCACCTTGAGTTCGTTGTCTCGGGATTTCCTATATACATCGATCGTCATGTGGCAGCCATGGTAGCCGCCCCGAATTGCTATACGCTTCGGCTTGGAAAACACAAGAGCCTATGAACAAGGAAGTGAGCGATGAGGCCCCCATCCATGATGTTGTGGGTGTCAAACATACCGCATAGGCCGCAGCCAAGCCAGAAGAGTAGGTGACAGCATGTCCTTGCTGTCGTAAAGCAATTCAGCGAGAGCGGATACGAATTCAAAAAGGTCCAATACGCACGTTGACCTTGCTCAGGATATGCTCCACGCGTGTGGTATTACTCTGAGTTTCTCTGGAGTAGACGTGTCGTGGAGGATTCCAGAGGTCGTCGAGGTCCACGGGCGGGGCGTTATCCTCGGGCTTAGGTGCACGAAACGCTACGAGGACGAATAAGACCACTGAAGAGACAAAGTTGATCGATAAAACATACTGGTTGTTACTGAGATGGATGGAGCAACTTCTGCTCTCGGAGTCGCCACGACATCCGCGTCCCCATGAATCAAGACAGTACCATTCACCTTGGGCTTGTTAGACATTGCTGCGTAAACACGGTGAAAGCGCGGTCCAACCGTATCAGGCTCTTTGAAGAGCTCGAGCGATGGTTGTAGGATCGGTTGGTGCGATCGGAAAATCACCTCCGCATCTCCGCAACTGCGTCATGGAGATCATGACTCGGAGCGGAGGACGTTCGATGATCCGCAATGTTTGGCGACCATCTCTTGACCAAATAACGCCAGCGCGTCCGAGTCCCTCGCATCTCCGAAGGCCTCCAGGATTCGCGAATATGGATAAATGAAAGAATGAACATGGGTTCAATCCAGGGAAAATTTCCCTGCGGCTTCGAATCTGCAGTTTCTTAATTTACAAGGGAAGCAAAATTCCAAAATTTTCAAGTTCAAGAATCGTTGTGGCCATCACCCACTCCATATCCATTTCGTCGATCTTGCGGCAGCTGTTGGGGTGTGGAGTTGAAGGTATGTTGTTGTACAGCTCGACGGTTCTTCGTTATTTACAAGCCTACTTACCTTCAGGCTTTTGTAGGAGAGACCACGACAACAAGCAGGCTGCCATCATCGATCGCCATTCATTGTTTCGACATGCGCCATGACTTGGCATCACTCCTGGTCCTTGAATGTTCAGTACGCTGAAACCGCCGGGATGCCCTACGCAGTTGGCGACATAGTCCCCTCCTTTGATTTCGAGATCGTTGTTTGAGACGGTTCGAGGCGAGGAATTCCTCGAATGAACTCTTTCGTACTCGAATCTTGGGTTCAAAAGGCTTGGGCTAAAGTTACCACCAAGCTGGCTTTTTGGCGCCTTGAAGACCCTGCATCTGTCAACTGCGCGGCAATGCGATTGCCTCATGTTCTATTCACGCAAATGGGCGCTCGTTTTCTTGTGTATAAGTAAGCAGTGGGCATAAAGGGTTGTGACCCCAACCGCTCTTCGCGACATCAGGGAGAAACATGGGAGGAGACATCCTACCTGTAAGTGACTTCCGGTATTTGTGGCAACGATCTTATTTGGCTGATGGTGTGAGCGTTCACATAGTATGCCCTAGACGGCAGCGAAGCAGAGAAAGCACAATACCGAGATTCGGCCTCCAAAATCAGCAGGGTCTCGTCCGTACCAAACACCCCGAAAGCATCAGAACCGACGACACGGAATGGAGCAAACCGACGCCAAAGTGTCAGCGATCGTCGTGAGAAAAGAAAAGAGCAGAGGAAAAAGACGAATAAGACCCTTGAGTTCAGGCCAGAAGCGAAGATATGGGACCTTTACATGGACGATGCGGAGCGCGAGGCGAAGGACAGAGTAGACCTCTGGACGACCGGATTAGATTCCCTGTTAATTTTTGTGAGTTCGCGTCCTTATTATGTTTCTCTAGAGCGATCTGACGCCCATTCCTAGGCTGGTTTGTTCGCCGGCATCGTTTCGTCCTTCGTTATCGATTCGAGAGACGAACTTCTCGAAGAATCGGAACAGAATCTACTCAGCGACATACGAGATGCCCTGAGAGGCGGGTCGATTATGCAGATCGTCCAGATCCCGGTTTCCGCGAAATGGATTAACGGACTTTGGCTTTTGAGCCTCTATATCACTCTCTTCAGCGCGATCATGGGCGTTCTGGCCAAGGATTGGCTTGCTAAGTTCGTACCCGCGAACACCAGACGTGAAGCCGCAGACGCCTACCACCGATACAAACTCGATATGCAAGCAGAGTTTTGGTATCTCGAAGAAGTGATTACCCTCATTCCTTTCCTCGTCCAGATTGCAGCCTTCCTCTTCTTCCTCGGCCTCATTATTCAGAGCACGGGTGATGATCAGACCCTGGGTCATATGCTCCTGGCCTTTTGCATCTCCGGATTGGTTGTCTATTTCACGATGACCTTCCTCCCTTTGCTCATCCCCTCTTCGCCCTTCAAGACGCCCCTTTCGGACCTCCTCTTGTGGCTCAAGAGTTTTTTTTCTATCATTGCGTAACTGGGAAGGGTTCCCTGGAACAGAATTCCAGATGAAGACAGATATCAACGACGGCCTAGCAGATATACTGTACACCAAGTTGATCCAATCCCCCAAGCCGTACTACGTCGACGAGGCTGCCGCGGAAATCTCGCTCCCCTCATTCCGGAAGAAATGGATCGACTTTCTTTGCCGCAACGACAGCCCGCAATTCCTATTGACACGATTCCAACAGTGCGTCCTATCCAGACCCGACAACGTAAATCTGAGGAACGACACGCTTTGCAACCATTTACTGGCGTTCCTCCAACTTGTCGATCACTGTGAAGAGGTATTTCGAGATGCCAAACCGGAGGAGAGGGCGTTTTTACTCCAGCAGTACGGCGTCCTTCTCAACGTCTTGCGCACATCTCTCCAGCCTGGTTATCCTCTTCACCGATGGAATACTTTGCCCGAATCTCTCCGTCCATTGCTTTTCGGTGTTCGAGTACAGATCCTGAACCTCCTCTCAGTCCTGCCATTGGGCTATCGAAGTGCAGAGAACGCAGGGAGTCTCATCGATTTCCACCATGATGAATTGGATGATCGTCCTTGGGAAATGGGGTTAGAAAATATTACGTCAAGTCATCGTTTGCATGTGATGCTTGGCGCATGCCGTGGCGTTGTGCAAGGAGAAAGTAATGTCAAGATGGTCAGCACATTTCTGCTCAGTCTATGGCTCGCGAAAGGTAAGTGTTTGTGTTCCAAACGTCGTTTCCGAGTGTTCAATTTTTGCGCAGCTGGATACACAGTTTCAGAAACTGGGCGTACAAGTGAATGGGCGGGGAATATCGAGAGCAAGGATCGGGGCCAAGTTGACACTTTAGCGCTCGAGTTCCTGTCGAGATTGTATGATTCCGTCGGTCTGTGCCTTCTCTTGTTCCTTGTGGATTAATTGGCTGACGTCTGACTTCTTCCAGTATCGAGTTGGGAAGAGATGGCCATCGTTGCGTTCGACGATATCTCAGTCGTGTACGGTGTTGAACCTCCGGTTCGAGTCGCGCCTCCTCCCAATCAACCCCATCAGCCCATATCGCAAACGTTGGCGTCGATGTTGCCCATGCGTAATCGTGCATATCAAATTCACGCCCTCAAAATGCTTCAGGCGATGCCCGACATGTCCATGCAAGGTGGGTCATCGATTTCTCGATTCGGAGATCGTCTCCCTCAGCGGTTCTTTCAGCCGAGATACACACGACTGCATCCATCGATGCAATTGCCAACATGGCGGTACACGAGGCCGACGAGATAGCTGAATATGCCTTCTCGTTGTTGATGTACTTGGTGTGCAATTCGGATGGTGAGAGTCTAATCACATCTCAGTTTGAGCTCAAACTGGAACGGAGGTTTAGGATCAAAGAAAGAAACGATCTTGAATAGTTTAACTGCGTGCGTTCAAGCAAGTCTTAGCGGTGACGACCAAGCTCGGTCGAGTGGAATCGCCTTCCTGCAAAAGATTTCCCAAGGTATGTCTCCGTGACCATTCTCCTCTTCCAACCTCACCCCTTCTGTTGACTCCAGATTCAAAGGCCTCTCAGTCCCTCTATGCTGTTATCAAGGGCGCTATCGCGAAGTTGGTCGAGAATGCGTTGGACTATTACCAGGCTGACACGCTCAACCTTGCCATGCAGCTGGCAAGAGATCTTCTGGACCCTTTGTACTCTCCTATTGGTAAACATTTTGAGTTTAGGGAGCTTATGTTTGCTGATTTGGGTATCCCAGATACCAAACCACTCTTGAAAGAAAGCAAGGACGCCGTTGTAAGCTACATAAAGTCGACATTGGCCCAAAACTGGGAGATTTTCAGAGTCTCCGAGATTTTGGAGGGTTTCTCAGGATATCTAAGTGACCAACCAAGCGAACCACCCCCACCCTTCAAGTTCCCCTGGGACTCTTCGGGAACCTATTTCTTCCAAGAGACTATTGAATCGCTCCTGGGCCCAATCATCGACTGCGCTATCCATTCCGAACATTTCTTTATCCGCGAAAAGGCCAAGGAGGTCCTCAAGCTACTTTACGAGAAAGGTGAGCTGGGGTGTTTTTACGTCCTAGTGAAGTAGCAACTAATGCTTTGTACACGCTTCAGAGACCTTGAAGCCGCTCATGAAGGTTGACACATTCTCCTTGCTAGAAGAGGTCGCTTCTTCGAAGCCAAGTAGTGGGGGGCATATTAGGAGCGCTGTCAGCGTGGCAGAAGTGTTCGTGGATCAACGTCAGTGTATTCTACATGTGAATAAACGCTGGAAAGCTGACGGACCTTCAGTGGAGCTCAGCCCGAGTTTGCTCAAGAGGTTGACTGACCTGGTCGGGAGAGATGAAGAGTACTATGAAGTAAATTTGCCATCCCTCAGACTGCTTTCAGCAATATGTAAAGAGTTTGAACTCACTGGTATGCATGGTTTGTTATCTCCTCCACTGCAACTCACAATTCCTTCAGACGAAGCAATCAATGCAACAAGGACAGCACTCAAATCATTCGAAGGACAGCCCGCTGTGGGCACCGAAAAAGATCCACGCGCATACGCCGCTTGGATTCCTCTATTAGCCGACATGGCGAAGAAAGGTGATTTCGAATTTTTGGCTGCTGCAATCAAAATCAGTCTGAAGTTTGTTCTTTCCACAGTCTACTTTCCTGAAGCGATCTCGTTGATGCTCAAGGCTCGAATCAAGAGCGAAAACGATTATGACTTTGACGAAGCACGAATCGGAGAGTTACTTCTATCAGGAGAATTTGCGGATGGTGTGTTTCTTACAGATGCAGGACACTGGCAATGATTCTGACTTGACTGACATCGAAGAATCTGCATACGTCAAGGGTCTGGAAGCCGCTATACCAACAGACCTCAGAGTGCTACTACAGGACCCTCCTGAAAAATGGGATTACAAAGAGAAATGGGTGAAGCTTCTAGTAGTACTTTCACGGAGGCGTAGGTCTTTGTCCCTTGTGTCATTGTCGATCATGCTCACAGTTTGGATACCAGCCAGCCTCAGCGACACCGCTAAGCATGCTCTCGAAACGGTTGCAAAAGACATGCGAGATGGAATAGAAGCTAAGCCCGTGCCAGTTAAGAACCGTGAAGAGCGTGAAGAACTTGTTCCCGTGGCTCAAGATGAGACAGAACACAATGGTACGGATCCAGTGTTGAACCCTTCACTAGTGCAGCGACAAACTTGAGTTGTTTTCTAGTTAACATTACGGCGTCGGAGTACCTAAACAAGTCAGATATCTCGCAACCTCTCCGCCAATCATTATACGGCATTGATCCATCCAATCGAAAGACATGGATCCATATCCTTGGGGTGATTATTGGATATTGTCAGTTTGTGATATTGTGTTCTTCTGTGACTTCGGCACCTCATCAAGGCATTTTCATAGCGCCGCTTACCTTCACTGATGGACCGGCTATCCTTCTTCAACTGGCGCTTCACGAGTACGACGACGAAGTACGAATTGCATGCCTCGAGTCTCTGATCCCGCTCACAACGGAAGGCAAGTCTGGATACCTCGTTCATGGACGCATTGAGTAATATCCTAAACGCCCACAGCCGACACCCGAGACCTTGTCAAAGATGGGATCCTCGGCAATATCGATGCTTTCATTGATCATCCGCACTGGACTGTCCGTTCCAAGTTCATCCAGATACTGGCCGGTCTGGGGGTACACGACGGTTGTAAGACGCGCCAACTTAAGATTATTTTCAATATCATGACAAACATTGTTGTCTCAGATGAACTCTCAAACACTATTTTGAACAAAATCAAGCGTGCCGCGATATCCGACTCCGATTATGACGTGCGTAGCGAGGCCATCAATGCGTTGTCGACTCTTCTGGTTGAGGCAGGGGGTAATTTGGTCCTTCATATGTGTCCTAAGCAGAGCCTTAACATCGATTTGAACATCTAGCGAAATACAGTGAGACAATACAGGAAATAGTGAAATCGTCCTTCGAAGCCGGTCTTGAAGATCCCTACGGGGATGTTCGGGGTCAGTGGGCGAATTTGGCCAGCCATTTCATCAAGGATGGTAACGTTAACTGGTCTATAACCTCCACGTGGTCCTCTCAGCTCACATACTCGAGTATTTAGGCGAATTTCCTGGTCTTTCGAAGTTCTTTGACAACGTGATAGCAGCATATGACCCGATGGGAGAAGGGATGTTGCTAAAAGCTTTGCAGCAAGTGTTGAATGATGGTATTTCATGCATTCCGGCAACGCCAATATCTTTTACTGATCCATCGACCAGGGAAAATACGTGCTTCCATTGCTCCAAAACTTGGGAAAGCCCTCGCCTCTTCGCTTGCGAGTGATACCATCGTACATACTGCCTTAGCTCTATTGCAAACAATTACCAGGCCAAATCCTGCGCACGAAGGTGGGCTCCACTGTCTAATCACTCTCCCCGGTACTCATTAATACAAAGATAACGGGCATCGCAACTGGATCCATATGATCCTGGTTCTCAGCCGGAATGGTCCGTTTATCGTCTCCATGACTCTATTTTCCCATTGACGGTCGTACATTGTAGAAGATTTCCAGGCACTGCCCAAACTCATCGAGCTGGTGATCAAGGAAGAGTCAGAAAAAGTTACGTTCGAATCTCTCGATGCGCTTTTGCAAGGTGGTAGAACTTGTTCTTCTCAGCGTAATTTTTATATTGATACCGTCGATCAGTAAAACTTTCCGAACCCATCGACATTGTTCTTCCTAAGTCTTTGGAGTTGGCTTTGAAAATCGATGCATCGAAGCGAGTCGCTCGTTCTGCAGCAATTAGCTTATTCGGCGCTTTGCTTGGTTACATGGACGGTCAATGTACGCGTTGATTTTCACCTCTGACCCGAACCTATCTGAAGGAACTACAGTGAAATATGGATCACCGTACGAGAGTCTCCTTGGACGCGGCAGTGCGTAGAAAATGTATCATCACCTTGCTTCAGCGTTTCACCTTGGTTTGCCTGCAGGCGACACGCAAATTATCGCTCGACTGGCGGACATCGCTGTCAAAGATACCGACTTGAACTGCAGAGAAGACGCTGTTCGACTATTCAGAGTGATCTACTACAACAACCTAAACTGTGGGTACTTCCCCGCCTTTCGGGGTTTCATTACTTTTCTAATCCCAGCTTCCATCCTTTTAGTCTCCCGCTGGCAAGATCCGGCCAAAACAACGCTGCCAAAGCTCCTCGATAATGCTCTGAAAGGTCAAGATGCAGTGCTACGGGAAAATGCTATCTTCGCCTTTGACACCCTGACTACGACCGGACCGATCGAGTTCATGAACTACACAATGCGTATTTCGAGTTTCTCCCCACTTCCTATTTTCGAGTAATCTGATGTGACTGGACAGAGTTTGACCTTGTCCTCCCGCCTCTTCCATCCTTGCTGAGAATTCTTCTGATCGACGGGGATGACCATCAGGTCGGTGTTGAAAAAATTCTTTTCAAGAATCTCAAAGGGACCATGGTCGATGGTAAGTCCAAGGATCCCATTTTACCCAAATTTTACCCATGAAGGCTTGTTGATTCTGTTGTACTATGAATAGCACGGCTTTACCATGACCTGTTCGTGGCGATTCCGCCATTGATAACAGCCATGACTACCGCCGGCAAGGCCTTCGCACTTCGTCTGATAGAGACTCGTGAGTTTCATCGTATGGTCTAACGATTTCCCTTTCCTAATTTGATCTTTTCACGTAGATCCGATGAACCCCGAAACAGCAGTGAAGATGGTTCATCTGTTGGCGCCAACACTTCGAAGCACCTCTTCATTTGCTCGAACGGCTGCAGTGGAACTTCTGTCGGCGCTGTACGCCGAACATAGTCAGTCTGCTTCGCCGTAAGATGTTGAATAATATTGAAAGCATCACAGAATTTTCGAAACCTCTGATGATTGAATCTGCAATTTCCGAGATCGTCACGTTGGCCCTCGATGACAAGGACGACGTTGGTGGCATTCAGTCAACTTCAATAGAGCTACTTGCCACGTTCATATCTGTGGCTCCTCTCCCTGGTATGTCCCCAACTTTTATCGCTTCATTCGATTCCTTGTATATAATTTGGATTTCCCCAGTTGTTAAGCCGGGGTCGGAGACCGACAAGTTGTCCGAAGTTAGCTCTGTTCTGAAGCAGATAACACCACTAGCGACGAAGTTTATGGGGCTACTCGAGGTTGAGCACCTCAGGTCCCCCGTGGTTGGGTTACTCTCGCTCATGTCCATTCAGCCAGCTGGTGCGCTTTTTTTTTAGATGTCCTGGAGCGATAAAATGACTTTGTGTTTGTTTAGTTCGAGAAACGATCTCCTTGCGCATCATCAACGCCATCTTTGGAGATGACAATGCCGCTCTTGTGGGCCATGTCGAGTTGCTCACTCAACTTATCTCAGATGGTACGTGAGCGAGAGCCTTTGCAGCCGATAATCCACCCATTGACGTCGAAACCACAGGGCGCTTCCAGGATACCGCGACGGACTACATGGTCGTTTTCCTTGCCTCAGCTTTGACTACACTACCACAACTCTCTTCGTATCGCCTCAAGATCCTGACAGCGCTTTCCATTCGCTACCCGGCCAACACTATCGGACCTTCTATCGAGACGGAACCGGGCAAGTTTAAAGATTTGGTCGATTGGTTCACACTTGCGTTGTTTGGGCGCCATGCCACGGTGCATGAAGTGACGACGTGGGGGACGAGATGCGGGGTATGGTTGGCTGCTACCAGAAAGGAGCCCGACCCGGTGCCGGAGCCGGTGCCAGAGCCAGAGCCAGAGACGGAGCCAGAGACGGAAACAGAATTGCAACCGCTTATCAAAGGAAAGGAGCTGGTGCAGGAACATGAATCGATAAAYATCGCTTCTGGTGCATAACCCTGGAACGACTGAATTGTACATTGGACATTTTGACGGCCATTTACTATGTTGGAATCTACCAATACTTATCTTGCCTTAAGGTCCTGACGGCACTCTCGCCGGTGCAAGAGTCTGAATCAATGAGCATTGTTTCTGGTRAATGACCTTGACATGATTATTTAATTTGTAGTTGGACCTTCACGTCGGTGTCTACCTATACGGCAGTCGTTTGCATCACTGGCTAACAGAAAGATGATATGAGGGGACAAAGAGCCGAAACTATGGATTGGAACCGSACCTTTCCTCCCGAGTTCGTCTCYTGCCGACGCTTAGAGATCCACATTGTCCCTTTGCAATCCTTTGGAAATAAGACCCGGGTCGAGGTCAAGAAAGTGCCTTTAGTTCGGAGAGTGCCATCGTACACCCCCTTGGGTCCTCCTTCGCAGGGAAGCTTGCGAGCGGTAGTAGCCCACCTTTCAACAGGTGGTCATCCTAAATTTGATGGAAAGCGGTCGAGATTNGCTCATCGCCGCGACAACTCCCTCCAGTCATTTGTTTCAAGGTGCATTTACTTAGTTGAATTGGAGGAACGATGGGACACATTCCTGAGCGATAGCGGCGTCCGTATCATCGGAGTCSGTGCYGATGTTCAGAGGTGATAAGTTGGTGATAAGTAGGGCGCTTCGAGGAACAACAGGGTTGCAAGCCATGCATCTCGAGAGGAGTTCCTAGTCAACATTCGACGGAAAAAGAAAAGGTTTTGAGTTTTGGGAGGATGACGAGGTCCACGAGATTGGGGACTTGGCGGAAGAAGTCGTCAATCGAGCCGACTTYCATCYATGCCCCATCTYTCAAGCAGATGTGGGTGAGTTGGTGCCAGGGAGAMCYMCGGTTGCTTAGCTGTCCAGCGAAGTTGGAGATGCTTGCAAATCGGTCGAGGGNNANANG